>FIZR01020698.1:0-14825 GCA_900060175.1 Ferrisia virgata | reverse complement strand
TTTTTTTGTCAGAAGACCGGATATTGAAGATTACCTGATGGACGTTTTGAATTAACGGGTTGTCTGAAAACTTGTTTTGAATTGCTAAGAGAGAAGGTAGGGAGTCGGTTTGAATGAGGAATTTTTTGTGATGAGAGTTGGTTTGCTGAATTTCTTTTAGACAATGAAGTATGGCTGTAATTTCTGTGGTAAAGATGCTCGAATGTTTATTCATTGTATAGTTTTAGGTGAGTAGTCCGTCGATGGAGAAAGCGTAACCAGTATGTTGGGATTCAATTTTTGAACCATCAGTGAAGCATAGTTTGTAGTCTTTTTGTCGACAAGGGAAATAAACCCTAACATCTCCAACAATAGACCTTTTTCAATAGAATTTCTCCAGCTCCGAAATTAAGTTTAGGAATAATTAGAAAAAATAAATGGGATAGTTCTCCAAATCTATCCTTTTGATCGCTATATTAAAGCGAACGATTCATTATCAACTCTATGACGACCTGACCTGTACCTTTGGAATTCCATCGTTTTGTATCTGCTCAGCTGCTCTATGTGCAAGTGCAAGTGTAGGTATACTTGTAAGTGCATACTTATTACAGCATAGCTCAATTAACCAGTATTATAATCAAGTTATCGCATGACGACGAAGGTACTCGTGCACACCATAGGTCAAGTATATGTACCTATAAGCAACGTAAGGAATTCTTTCGGCGAGAGAATAAAAATCCTCGATCCATTGCACCGGACAACGTTGTTCGAATGAGGAATTATAGGCAGTGTATTATAGGATAAGTACGAGCATAGTGAAATGAGTTTTTTGCTTCATAATAAGTATTCTAGTATCAGACTTACATTGTGCCTTTAGCAACGGTCATGTTCAAGTCGCTCAAAACATGGTTAGGTTTCTTCTTGGAGCCGTAGTGCTTAAAAGCGTGCCTGACGCAGACTGCCTGCTGCCTCCTCGTGAATACTGTGCTCTGTTGCGACAGCAATGAAGGAGGTTGAAATGCCGGATTTACTATACCATTTCTCGGGTCCATGGCTACTACGTCTGGCGACACGTCTGGTATAGTATTTATATTATTCGTGTCTCTGCAAAAATGAAAATAAAAACAAAACCATTAGTTTAATGATAATTTCATTCTATGGCTAAACATTTTATCAAAATAATAATAAGAGAGAGAGAGGGGAGAGAGGGAGAGAGAGATGTTGCAGAGGTTCAAACAGCATCTCTTGCAGGCTGCTTGAATACGCTGTTAGGTGTGTGTATGTGTTTGTAAGCAAGTAGGTAATTAGATGTTTATCGGAGGGAAGAAAAATCGAGCCTACTTTATAGATACGAAGCCTACCAACCGACTAATGTAAAATCGAAAAATACTTTCGGGTGTTTTTTTCCTCTTCTTGAAGCATTCTTCGTTTTTTTTTTCTCGATATTCGAGAAGCAGTGAGAAAAAAAAACACGACCTTCTTAAATTGTATTAATACGAAGAGATTAATTTGTAGTTAGGCAGGTAGGTAGGTAGAGGTACTAGGTAGTTAGGTATATCTACTATTTTATACGTACACGTATATTTTACCATACGAGAGAGGGAGGCGAGAAAAACGAATTTCCGCGTTAATAAAACGTTAAATTTGTTTCTTCTCTTCGGCGTCGTTGTACGTGTAGTTTACAATTATTAAATACGATGGAATGTTTAATCAAAATAAATGATTCGAGATTACACACATTGCGGTATATAAGGTATAATATACGTATATGTATTTGTACCTACTACTCACGTATGTACGATGGTGTGTAGACTACATTTTTTTTTTTTTTTTGATACATGAAAATATTTTTATTGTACGTATAACTTAAGTACATGGTTTTACATCATCTTTATGGTTGAAAAAAAAAAAAAAGGTTTACTCGTTCGGTGAATTAATTAGCTTTTCTTACACGCTGGTTACAGAGAATAAAATGCGAGTAGGAACATATGTAAACATCATACTCGTATGTAAAGTAGGTACATTTCTATCCTTGTTCGTGCCTGGTACCTAATTCGGATTATTTTGTTTGCCTGTAAATTATTTGCTGCGATAAATGTGGTAACAATTTAATTGATTCGTGTTGGCTTTGAAATAATTGCAAATAAGTAAGATGAATTTTCTTCCTAGATACGTACGATTGAATTGTAGTACGATCGCGTGAAACGGATAAGTACCTATTTACTTTGCTTGGTTGAGTAACTAAATTTATTGTTAAGGATGTTGATGAGATGAGTAGATAGGTAATTTTTTTGATGAGTAATTGAATAGAGCTAGTGTGATTATTTTCATAATATTAACAATTTTTGATGTGAGAAATTCACCTTTGAAGGATGCAATATTTTTGAATTGATATCGTCAAAATTACATCTACACAATGAATTTAATCATCTTAGGTATAAGGTAAAAAATAATTTTACCATTTTTCTATCGTCTAATTTATATTTGTTTATTCACCCAATCAACCCTCGACCTTGAACAGATGAATTTCAAAGTTTTTTGTTTTTTTTTTTTGCCAAGCTTTGAAAATTTAATTACAAACGGGGGGGNCAAATGAAAAACAATTTTATGCAAAAAGGGGGGGGGGGGGAGAAAACGGCTAGCTTTGAGTAGCTTGAGGATGTGCTGATGTGCGAGCAGATGGGAAAGAAAACGAATTATTGTTGAGCTCATTTAGTAGCATAAGTAAAATGATAGTTAATTATTGATAATAGAATAGATTTTTTGTCAACCTACATGGACCATGGAGTTTTTTTTTGAAGCAGAAGAGTAGAAAAAGGGAGGAGATTGCTATAATATCAAAAAATTTACTAGATCATTTTGTAACAAACAAAAATGTCGTGCTGATGTTTCACGCAATAAATTTCAAACAGGAATGATTTCAATCCTTCATGGAAATTCTTATTATGAAAAAAAGACGTCATTATTCATGTTAACGACATGATATTTTGAAGATGATGACTATGCTGATGATTATTGGTAGTAGAGGGGAGTAAAAGGGGAAGCAGATTTCTGGCCTGAAGATGGAAGGAAAAACATGGAGGTAAAGTTCAACGAGTTCCCGGCTGAGTATCCGCGTACTAAGTCTCTTCTTTCTGATTGGCTCTTTCGAAATTTTGTGGCCTGGAATAAATTTTTCTTCAAGAACTTCTTTCAAATTCTTCACGATCTGACGTAATTTTGTTAATTCTCGATTTATTAGAGTAATCGAAACGAATACCCGGATTATCTAGATCGTAATATTATTGATCTCCTGTATAATAGAGGGAGCCTTTTCACTAAATAATAGAAAATTGAATTTCAGCAAGAATGAGTTTGATTTCAGCACAAACCATCTGATATTATTTTAATTAGATCAAGTTGAAGTATAATTTTGCCCCCTCTCTCTCCTCTTCTTTCAGCCTTGCTGAAGAAGAAAGATGTGCTTTCTGTAGAAAAATTCCTGTTTTTCCAAGAATGTTCGAAGGAAGATTTCGAAAGCAAACTTCTTGATGATTTTTACGATTTTTCAACAAATCTTCCAAATCATATTGCCAAAAAAATCAGATTTATAACAGACTATCTACTTATAGCGGTGAAGGGGGGAGGGGGGTATTAACAAAATCCGATTCATGATCATAGAAGGTCAATAATACTATTTTTGGTCTCGTTAAATATTTTACTGGGCTCAATACCAACCAAAATCGCTCAAATTAGATCAGTAGGCTTAGATTGGTGACAGATTAGATACATATAAGTGCGAATGACCTTGGACCCAACATTAAGTCACGTCCAAATTTGGTGGAGGGGGTGCCGAGGGAAATGAATCTCAAAAATTATCAATTATGCAGTCAATGAATAAAGAATTGAGAGTTGCATAAAATATCTAAAAATGAGCTTCCTATGTCAATTTGAAGGGGAGATATGAGGATGCTTTCTTCTTCTTTGACCTTGAAAAAAAAACCATCCCTCGCGTAACTCATCTTTAAGTTGATATGGCGAGCGGGGGGGGGGGGTGTGAAATTTGTTATGTGAATTTAGTAAGGGTTTCAACTTTTCATCACCATTCACCATTGCGTTCCCTTGTAGTCCCTTTAAAATGGTTGTTGGTCAAGTTAGAGTTGGGTTTTGCTATTTTTCGAAATCCTTCCAAGCATATCGTCCCTCCAAATTGAGCTAGAAGGTTGAACAATGGTTATGTAGATTTGTTAAGGAGTCCCGGATTTGCTTTTTTGGAAGTTTAAAGTTTCTCAGCTTCATTGTCTACTTCTCTCTCCCTCATAGCACTAAAAAGTAGTTTTTTTGGATAGATTTTTGTAATTTTTCAACTTTTCTCCGCGTCTATTTTCCTTACAAATTTGGCTAGAAGTGAAGGGTCTCTTACACGTTCCTTCAGCTAGTTTCGACTTTTATCTCTCTCAAAGTCTCAAAAATTTGGGATTTTTTGGCAGCTTTTGCCGATTTTCAAATTTTTCTCACTCATTTATCCTCCAAATTGAGCTAAAAAGTTGAAATTTGAAATATAGATCTTGAATGTGCCTTTTGATGGTTTCGACTTTTAAGCCTTCTTGTAAACCTTTCTTATTTGAAGCTAAAAAAAATCTAACTTGATTTTTGTAAAATATGTGTTATAATTATAGGTTTGGAGGCGCTAAAAAGGCACATTTAGGACCCGTACTAAATCTACTTATCAAATTTCAATTTCTTAGCTCAATTTGATGGAGAGATAGGGGAGGAACAGCCCTTTTCCAAGGTCAAAAACTGAGAAAAAACCCCATGTCTCCGTTCCTAATTGACCTGGCAAGCTGATTTTTAGATATGTTACACAATTTTGGATTGTCTATCGATTGATTTAAAAAGAATCAATTTTTTCAATTTGAGCCTCTCAGCACCTCCTCCCCTAAATTTGGACATATTTGAATTTTAGCCCAACAACACCTTCACTTCTGTGTATCTAATTCGCCGCCATACTGAACCTGTTGACCGAATTGGAGCAATTTTGGTCAGTATCGAGCAGAGTAAATGATTTCAGTTTACCGGGGGAGGGGGGAGAGGTTGTTGATATTTCCACCCTCCTCCGCTGTAGGTCGATAGACCGTAATAGGCTGGTTTTCATTGACAATATGAGGTAAAAAATCAGGCTAAAAATACTATTGTGAGAATGGATAGAGGCCCAAATTTTCACACCTAAAACAGTTCAATTTTGGTAAATCTAAACATCTGAAGTGAGAAAATCGTTGCCTGCTTGGTTTTTCCATTTATGTTATACTTGCTGTGATAATTTCGGCAGTTCGGTTTGTAATTGTTTCAAATGCTGAACAGAGTAGCCTTACTTTTTTATCTGCCCCAAAAATGAGCTAATTCGAAGTGCCGTTGCTAAGAATTGATAATATCAAGTTTCGTTGTCGAACCTATTATTTCTATCGACTTACAAACAGGAGGAAAATTAATCTCGTCCGATCGCGTATTCATTTTCAAATCCAAGTCTTTATTTTTAGTATTCTACGAATTTTTTTTTCTTTTCGAAATACATAATCCTACGTATGTAGCTGTGTACCATCTTCCCAGGTGTTTCAATTGGATATCTGCCAATATTCGCAAGCAAACTATCGTTGAGTTGGTAACAGGTATACTCGAGTGAGTCAATATATCTTGGATTGGATATCCACTACGTCGACTGTGTGTGTGATATTCCTGCATCGAACGAGTCGAGTCGAGTCGAGTCCAAAAAATCTGAACATTGACTATAGTGCACAATGATGCAGCACCGAAAAGCGAAAATAAAATCAACAATCTCATCATCTACACAAATCACGTTGCTTAGCCTCATATGCCAGGTTTATCAGCGGTGGCTGTGCATATACACATACGTGGACGTGGTGCTGAAACTTCAACGACCTTGTTAGCTATGTAACTGTTTTAATTGTATTTAGGGCCAGATATAATAGATATATAGTACACGTATAACAATTTAAAAAAAAAAAAAAACGAGACTCGAGAATTTTTATACCTAGCCGAATGAGGCATATGAACTCGTTCGAATCATAAAATTTACCTATTCGCAATCCCTAATACTTTTCTATGTACGACTAAAACATTCGCCCTCGAAGATCAGATCATTGGTAGTTGAGAAGTACATGTGTAGGAATTTCCATGTGTGATCAATGATAATAATATATATATATAAGATGCAACATTTTTTGATGTCATCGTCAGCCCAGCTTCCCAGTTCCATAGACTGTACTACCAGCGTATTATACAATTAATCATTCGAAGTTGGAAGTTGAAAATTCATTCGCATGCTGAGTCATTCGTCTTCCCCAGCATTATTAGCAATTTGATGATGAATTTAATTCTGGT
This sequence comes from Ferrisia virgata, assembly GCA_900060175.1. Taxonomy (NCBI): domain Eukaryota; kingdom Metazoa; phylum Arthropoda; class Insecta; order Hemiptera; family Pseudococcidae; genus Ferrisia; species Ferrisia virgata. The sequence continues at coordinate 8,468 of FIZR01020698.1, read as the reverse complement.
CCTAGGTCTAGGTACGTACGGTACACGTTCGTTGCTCGTATCGTACGTTCCCGTCTCCCCTCCCCCCTCCCCCCCTCTGCCCATCTTCCTTTCTGTAGTATACATCTTGTACGAGCTGCGGCGATATTTAAATTAGCCAGAATAAAATTTCCATTCAACTTAAACTCGTACTTCCTGTTTCACGAGTAAAGGTAGTCCGGTTGTGTGGAGCTGCCGCCTTCTGCCTCCCTTCATTGCTGCTTTACCCGGTGCTGGGTAATATGTGAGACTTGGCTTGTTGCCAGAAATGAAAAATTATCTTATGACGATTACACGACGCGACGTATCGATTTGATAGAATTAAAATGGATATTTTACGTCGATCGTGTCGGTTTGTTCGATCTAAAGTGCATTATATTGGTAGATTTCGAGCTGATAGCGATAACGAAAAATTTATCAATCGTTTTACTTTGGTAGATTAAATCAAATTCTTATTATGTAGGTGGTGTACACACACTGCACACTACGCAGCCATTACCTATACGTACAGTCCAGTTGATTATCGCAAGTAGGTATTATTATTATTATTGCATAAAAGGTATACCCATATTGTACGCAGACGTTGGTACGCGTGTGGATTTATTATTGTTACGATGATGAATGAGCTCGCGGAGAAACTTGCTGTTGTACGAGTACGAAGAGAGAGAAAGAGAGAGAGAGAAAGAAAGAAATGTTAATCGTAAAATTTTGTTTCTTTAAATATTTATATTCGACGCGAGTTTTAACAAAGAAACGTAAACCGAAAGGTGTCTATAGTACGCTGGTAGTAGGTTAAGTTAGGTAGGTAGGTAGGTAGGTAGGTAGGTAGGTAACCATATTGTACAAAGAGACTGACACACAAGTCTCAGTGAAATCGCAAGTCACCCAAATACAATCGTACAAAACCTTGGAAAAACAGTAAAATCTTTCGCCGAAAGATTGATTTATTTCGACGAATGGACGACGACGACGACGACGACGAAGACGGTGGCGGTAACGTTTGTATTGTCGATGTTGTTTTTTCGAAATACTCGGACACAAAGATTTTTCAAATTAACTATTGCGAGAGCTCCATTTGTGTAGTACACGTATAAATGGATGTCGTACGTCTACCACCACAACAGTATAGTACGACAATTAAAAAAATATATATTTATTGTACTTATATAGGCAAATAGGAAAACGTGAACTAAATTTATATCAAGTTGTTGCTAAGGCCGAGTAATTAATGTTGGCGTGTAATACACGTTGCATAAATAATCTCATCAAGGTAGCCAGGGTAAATATGGTTTTGGTAGATTTTCTGCGTTATTTATATATTTTTGAAATAATGGCTCGTATTGGTAGGCAATTGATGATCGCAGGACAGAGAAAGAGTAATTATTGATTTTTTTTGGTGTCTAATAAATATCTCAAACTATCAGGTGGAAAGATAAGTTCAAAAATTTGATCGTTTTGAAAATACATCATTTGAAAATATTATAACTAAAATTTCAGCTACTGAAGGTCTCGTTGTCAACGAAAACCAGGCTATTATAGTCTATCCATCAACGGTGGGTGATGGGGGAGAAGGGGGCATCAACAAAATCCGTTTTTGGGCCCTAGAAGACCATTAAAACGATGTTTAGCCATGCAGGATATTTATTTTTATTTTTATTTATTTTTTAATTTGTTTTCCCAAACGTTAAAATCATTTACTCCGCTTGATACCGACCAAAATTACTCCAATTCGATTAATCGGCTCAGTTTGGTGGCGGATTAGATATATATTAGTGGGAATGACCTTGGATCAAAATTTAGTTATTTCCCAATTTGGGGGAGGGGGTGCTGAGGGGTCAAAAACGTAAAACTTGTTCCTTTTTAAGCCCATTGACATAGAATCAAAAATTGTATAACATATCCAAAAATCATCCTCCCAAGTCAGTTAGGAGGGGAGATATGGAGGTTTTTCTCCTTATTGACCTTGGAGAAGGGCTGTTCATTCCCTATCACCCCACTAAATTGAGCTAGGAAGTTGAAATTTGGTGTGTACATTTAGTTGAGGCCTTAGATGTGTCTTTGGGGGGTTCTGACTGTTTAGCTCTATTGCACCCCCTAACAGCCGCAAAAAAGTGGTTTTTTGATTGATTTTTCTAATTTTTTGAGGTTTTTGGAGTTTTTTCCTCACATAACTCCACTCCAAATTGAGCTAAGAATTTGAAATTAATTATTTTCATGTTGTAAGAGCCCTAGATGTGCCTTTTGAGAGTCTCGACTTTTCACCCCCACTGCACACTCTAAAACCGATCAAAAAAGTGATTTTTTGATCGGTTTTTCTAATTTTTTAGAGTTTGTTCCTCGCATAACTTTGCTCCAAATTGAGCTAGGAAAACCGTGATATGCATTCGTGGATTTTGACTTTTTAAGGCCATTGAACCCTTCCTACTCGCAATGCTGATTAGGAAAAAGCATCGGGAAGCGAGGCTTTTTTTTCAGTTCTCATGATTGTAATAGATCACGAAAATTAGGCTAAATTTTTTTACAAATTTTTAAAGATTTTTGTAAGAGTTGAAATTTTTTATAAAAATGGGTGAAAATTGTTTTTTTTTTTTATTATTATTTCTTAGTTAATACGTGGAATATATTGATGACCATTGAAGGGCCGCATTCAAATTTTCGATGGTCAATAATTAATGATTCATCGAAAAAATACACCCGCCGGAGTGAAATGAGGCTGAAAATTTTGGAAAAAGTCGTATTTTCAATGATCAAAAAGTACATTTTCAGTAATTTATGCATGTTTTTTTCGTCCATTAGAGGGGTTTAATCCTTTCCCCTTCCCCCTTGAGCTGGAGGTTGGAAAAATGCAATTTACAAAATTGATTTCAATAAATTTTTTTGCATATCTCATAGACTGTTTTTAGATTGGATCAATTTATTCTATCTACCTAATTTTTCGTTTTTTGAAAATTTTTAAAAATTTCACATTTTGAAATTCAACATTTTTTTTTTTTTTTAATTCATCTCTCATTTCGGGTACGATGCACGAAGTTGGTTCTTATAGCATTTTTTGTTCATCTTTCTGGTCACTATTTTTAAGATGACTCGATATTTTATTTTTTTTTTGTGGATTTTGTGAATTTCAAGATTTTTAAATTGGGCAGCAGTGTCGCTCCAAAATGGTGCGTTTTTTTTTTTTTTTTTTTTTTTTTTTGAATAAAAGGAAAATGTTGCGTTATTTACTCTTCCAGGGGTAATAAGTCAAGCAATGGAGTTTGTTGGTGGGGGGGGGGGATTAAGTTCTCAACATGACATAGCATAAAATTAAAAAAAATGTTTATATTTGATTGAACTAAAATTATTTTCGTATAAAGGAGAAAGAAGTGAAGTTTAAAGAGAGGGCAAAATTAGAAAAAAAATTTCAAATGAAAAGGAAGTGCTCTTCTCCAAGTTACAGCACCAATTTTCTAAATTTTACGAGTAAAAAAAAAAAACAAAGTTTATAACAGAATTATATTTAATTTTTACTAAAATTTCAAAATTTCCATCAATTTTTAAAATGTTTTAAACATTTTCTCAAAGTTAAATTTCTAGCCATTTGTATAAAATTCAGAATATACATGCATAGGAAAACTTTCTGAGGTGGCTGATTCAACAACATCTGAAGAAGCTGATTCTCGTAAGCTTTATTTCTCTGCTTGCGGATACTGAGAACTTTTTTTAAATTTTTTTTTTGGATTAGATAAGATAAGAGAATGAGTATGCGATTTCCGAACTTTAATGTTTTTTTCACTCATGTTTAAATCAGCAAAAAGTAACCAATCATTTTTGTAGTCTTTTTTGGTTTTAAATCTTCGGAATGGTTAGTTTCAAATTCCCATAATTTTTTTTTTGGGAGGGGGAGGGGGGAGCAAGGCAAAGTAGAAAGGTATAGGTGAAATTTTCGAATTGTTTCTACCTTTTTAGGTACATTAAAAATGAATAAGATTTTAATTATATTTGAGGTTGATTAGTTCTGTACCAAGACTTCGCCATCTGGTATCCTGACCCTCATCTCTTTCGTATAGTTCGGGGGGTTTTCTTTCGTGAATAAAAATACGTTCAGTGTGGGTAGGTCGGTGTAGGTATGTTTTGTTGGCATTTTGAAAAAATTTAAATTCTATGAAAATTTATTGAAGATTTTCATATTGACTGGATCCATCGAGAGAAATATCAGCCTCGAGTACAAAAATAAGATCTCTAAAGGGTCCATATACTCAATTTTATCTTAAAATAATCTCGCCATCTTAAACTTGGGGTTATTGTAATTTACTAATCCTCCCTCTGGACGGTCTCGGTTATTGGACGATTCGAAGGGTCGTGCTGATTTCTGTGCTTTCAGCGGTGGATTTGAGGATTTGGGAGGAATCTTTCTATTATTATAATTTTCACACGATATCGTAACGATAGAAATTCCATTTGCAAGAACCAAGATTTTTGTTGTTTTTTTTTTCAAATCGATTCGAAATAATTAGTAGAAAATTGAAATAAAAATGCATCCTTTATCACGATACGATTTTGAATATCTATAGAATCTCAGTTCCATCTACTATCTGATTCATATTGATTTAATTTACATTTTCCCATACCCCCTCCCCTCTCTACTCTCCCCGTGCCCAAAAAACTGGTGTAATTTTCACGAAACACGTTTTAAACAAAATTTGGCCAACAATTTTTGGCATTTAAAGCAGTTTACGAGATTAACATGTTGTTGCGTAATTTTTATTTATTGATGGATTTTGTAAGTCATGTGATAAGATTTAGAATCATTTAGCGACGTGTATGCAGATATCTACTTTCTACCGCGATCACTGTGATAACGCACAAATTTTGCTAATTTAAGAATGAAGTGAAATGTTCGATGATCAGATAAAATACAGGAAGGAGGGGATGAGAGTAAAATTTACAAAATTCTTGCATACACGTTCGTACATACGTATCGAGTATTATACACAATAATCATTCGATTTCTAACGATTTTTAAGAGCTGAATTTTTATACAAACGTACGAGTGAAATATTTAAAAAAAAAAAAAAAAAACTATTTCTGCCATTTTTCTCCCCTCATTATCCCTTTTGTAAGTTTTACTCTTCTTAGCTGATAAGAAATTGAAAATTTTTCGATACAAAATCTCGCATAAATATTTGATTTCGATTAATGTAATTTTTTTGCACACACACTTCTATGTAAACATATATCATGAGATAATCTATTCGACGTATTAGATACAGGTGTATTCGCGTGTTCGAGTGAAAGGGAAACCAACACGATGTGATAATAGATCTATCTCTACCATGTACGTGGGTATCTTTACACATAGGTAAAGTACTACTACGTGTTCGTATATATTTATATATACCTATAGATAGATATATACATACAATGTAACTCGTAACTCAATACGTACTACATGCACACTTGCACAGTGGGTAATTTGTTCAGAATACAGTCAATTAATACACACGAAGAACAAGCAGTGAACTTGATATTTTTGTATAAGGAGTTTTAAATAGGTCGAAGGTAATAATAAGCAGATATAATATTCTCAAACTGTTCGTATATTGTCGACCTAACCGCAACGTAAAGTTCACCATTTTTTGATAGGTAATTCATTCGAAAATATGTCTGAACCATTACATAGGGTCAACAACTCGGTTTAAAAATTAGTCTAGAATAAAATGGGGGGGTCAACAACCAGGGGCAGAAAATTTTCCCTACAAAAAAATTCGTAAATGATAATACGATTCTGTTGATTTTTTTCATTCAGCATTCGACATGATAAATAGGTACAGTGGGGGGTGGGGGAGGGGTGTTATTGATGAGAGAAAATTTATAATGTGTTATATTAGAGATAGGCAGGTATAGATAGATACGTCGTTGTTCGACCTAAACTCGACGTTGATAACTTACTTAATTAACATGTTGAAAACGATTATTCACACGTAATAAACGAACGAACAAATCACATATGCACACACACACACACAAACCCACAATCGATGTGGAAATTTCAAACTTTTAATATTTAGCTTTAAATTTTATTTTCATCATCATTGTCTTAATCGAGTAATGTTGTGCAGGTGTAGAATAACCGAAAGGAAAAAACAAATATTTATAATAAATTCACGTTGGTTAAAAAAAAAAAAGAAAAAAGGGAAAAAAATGCGAAATGACGCGCACACAAATCGAGAGATATGATAATTAAAAAAAAAAAAAAATCGAAACCAGAAAACCAAACACCGGATAAAAAACAACTACACAGTGAAGAAAATGAAAATAATGAACGATATTACGACGGACGTACACTGGACGAACGAACGAACCAACAACGAACGATCAAACTCTCGCGAATAATAAAATAATAATATTTTGCTTTATTTTAAATCTTCGATACTAAGTAAGACGGTATGTTGTTTTTTTTTTTTTTAATATTATTATTATTTTTTTCAAATTTCTACGATACACACGAATATGGCGTAAACAAAACCGTCGTACCCAACGTACTGTATGTGTGCCCTAGCTATGGCTTATAAAAACAACATAGATATCGCACCAAATAGTTAAATAACTTTCGTGTATAATTATTCCGAAGACTGCTGTTCTAAAACGTAATCACAATTAGCGAAGACCATTTCCAACGGTAGTTAATACCGACGAAAGTAACCACAGACTAATGTTCTATGAGAAACAAGGACCAAGTTACTGGAACACCTTGTAAGATTCCTTACGACATAATAATCTCCCTCTCTTTTCTTCCCTCATTACGGCGCGCTCCGGCTCCGCTCAGGTCATAGGAAAATGTACGATTCTGCGGTACTCTCTTGACGAATCGACTAAATCACGAAGACTATCAGGTATTCCCTTGTTGATGTCGATGTTGTTGTTGTTGCTGGCTTGCTGGCTTGCTTGCGTGCTTCTTTTTTTTTATTTTATTTTATTTTGTCGAATGCAAAACTGGTATTTCAATTATTCGGTAGTGTGTAGTAAGTACCATAAGTGAAGTGTAGGTATATAGGATGCTATGCTGATGATGATGATGGTGGTGGTGGTGATGGCGATGGTGGTGCGGTGCGGTGATGATGGGGAATAAATGTGCCTCTGTTGCTGGATGTCGCGCCGTTCGTTTGTTCATTCATTAGAGCGGTCGTTAATATATATTTTTTTTCTGTTTTTATACCGGCGATATTGATATGATAAAAGGTTGAGGGGTATTTTATCGAGTTAATTTTTGGTTTTTTGGAAAAATTATTAACGACTGGGAAATTTTTGAAGAGGGGAGAATAGAAGCCGTGCGAGTGGGGGGGGGATATTTCGAAACGAGAGCGAATTTTTTCACCTATTATTGGAGATATTTTTGAAGAATGAAATGGATTTGATTCGAAATTGATTAATCGATTTTTAACCTGTTTTTTTTTTTAATAAATTGGGAAATTTTGAAAAAAAATATTGGTACGTATTTTGGAATTTTTATACGATGCAATTTACTCGTCAGTGACTCGTGAAGTTTGGAGAATAATTTTTAGTCTGACTTGTGTCATATTATTGTTGTCAATGAAAACCAGCCTGTTACGATTTATCGACTTACTGATAGGAGGAGGGGGGTGAATGTCACTAAATTCGTTTTGCGGTACTACAAGACTACTGAGACCATTTTTGATAATATCAGATATTAATATCCTTCCTCCTCCACCTCCCCCTCCTCCTCTCCCTCCTCCTCCTCCGGAGCTGAAATCATATACTAGACTCGATACTGACCAAAATCGTTCAAACTTAGGCAGCAAGTTTAGATTGGCGACTGATTTGGTAACTTCGAGTGCGTAAGACGTTAGCTCAAAATTCATTTATGACCAAATTTGGTGGAGAGGAGGAGGAGAGGGGGGGTTGTTGAGAGGCTACAATTTCCATGAATTGTTCGTTTTTTAACCAATCGATAGGGTAATGAAAAATTGTACATGAAGTTCAAAAATCAGCCTCGAAAGTTAATTGTGAGTGGTGAAGTGGGGGGAGGGGGGGTTTATGCTGATTTTCTGCATCATACTACGAATAAAAACTAAGTTGTTTCAGAGTACGGAATAGCGTGGGCCGAATTTCGCTTTTTCTTCTTTAGAAATCTGTGCACAAATGGCAGAGTCACAATAGTAACGAAATAAATGACCTCAAAATAATGAGGAGAAAGTTTTACCTTTTCAACTCAATTTTTTAAATTTGCATAGCTGACTTAATTTTTAAAAATTTTTGAAAAAATTAAAATCAGAATTTTTATAAAAATTGTTTTCAAAAATGGAATTAATACCTATATTTGTACTCGTAATTATCAAAATTATCAGTGTTGGAAAATTTTCATCATTTCCCCTTTTTTCATGGTTTCTTTCTTTTTTTTTTTTTTTTTTTAAAATAAAATGTCACTTTTTTTATTTTTTAAAAGATTTTTT
>FIZR01020697.1:0-11636 GCA_900060175.1 Ferrisia virgata | reverse complement strand
TCAATCTTAATTGCCAGATTAGGAGAACCTTTTAGGGCAGGAACGGTCAAAATCGGTCTCCAAGGCCAAAACCCCATACTTAACCGGCTATATCCTTTGACAAACTTATCTTCTTGCTTTTCTATTTTGATCGACTCTTGAAAATTCCAGGAAGTGAGGTGTGCTGGGCTTTAATGAAGTTCACGAAATTTCTAGAAAAATACCATATTACGACGTCGACATCGTCATCAATGAGTGATTAATAATGCTAAGTTATACTGAAAATGTCGATTAAGACATGCCACCGCATTTATAGTAAGATCTGTTTTGGAAATGATACGCAGTACTGCGTATTGCTGCGCTGCGTATTTCGAAAATGATGACACACGTCGGGGATTGTTGGTACCATGTACTGTACGTATTATGAAACATACCATGTATAGCATATACGAGTATATCCATACGTAGATTTACAAATACATACGCACCGTGAGTTGGTAAACGCGTTAAAGACGGTACGATGGCTATGGTTACGACAATGAGGGGGTAGGTGAGGTGTTCGAATACAGTCTCAGGTGTTCTCTATTGAGTTGCCGAAGGAAAAAGAAGGAGGATTTCGATTACATATTCGCCTTCAGCTAGTATATTTAATCCGCTTTGTTACCGTCGACGAAAGAGACGACGACGACGACGACGACGACGACGACGACGACGATGATGACGATGAGAACAATACCCAACCAGCGTAGAACACACCGCAACGCACTTATATGTTGTATAATTCGCCGAGAGGTGGTAAAGTAGAGAGGAAGGTTTCCCGTTCTACGTGTATGAGTATCGCACGAAGAGGGCTTAGCTTTTAAGTACTATTTTAGAAAGGATGATACGCGAAAACTAAATTTCACGCGTATTTTTACGTCGCGCGTACACGTTCTCGCTAATCTGCTCTTCCTTGTACTCGCCCCCCTCCCCCGCGCCCTCAATTGCTGACCCTTTATCGTTAACCGGCGTCATCCTTTGTGCATACCAGAATGGAAGAAATTGTATAGCGCTAGTTTAGTGTGTAATTAGTCGTAATCTGATTACACGTACTTACTGAAGACGCTCTCCACGTAAGCAGGCCTGATCGACAGGGCAACCGGCCATGCCACAACTTGGTCTTCGTGGAATATTTCAGTTTGGGTTCTTCCCCTTGTATAAGGTACTTGCTATAGTTTCTTTATAATTTGTACGAATCGTGGGGTCTTTGAAGTAGGCGAAACTTCCGGCTAGAACTTTGAATAGTTGAATTCGTTCGTATTTTTCCATACTTTAGGTACCTACAGATGACTCCTCGTCTATGATGTTGTTGGTAGGTGGTTTGGAGCTGTGGTGTTATCGGGAACAGAATTGATCATTTGGTACTTTGTGAATGTCACCTTTGTTTTGCATCCATCAGGATTATATGACTATGACTATTTCAGTATCAATATGTGGTTGGGCTTATCGAAATATACACGACTCCCAGTGTAAAGCTGTTCTTACTCACGCACATTTCTTTAAATGATTATGGTTTTTACACGATGCCATGTCATAAGTTTTTTCGAAGTGTGATCGAAAGTCGCAAAAAAAATTGAAAGCGATGCTTAATAGGTAGTGAAATACGTGCCCGAGTACTGAGTTTGAGAACAGTCTTAATGCATCCGATTCACAAAAATTTTGACACGGTTTTTTACCAATTTCTTACGAGTATTTTATGAAAGGGTATAGCCGAGTAAGGGGTGATTTTGGCCCTAGCCACGATTTTCGATCTTTTTGACCCTTTAAACACCCCCCCCCCTCCCTCCCACTCAGAGATATAGTCATTTTATCGCATTATTTTCAATAGTTTTTTTATTTCAACGAAAGGGAATGAAATTTTCTGTTCTTTGGGCACGAAGTTACATCTCATAAAGGTGTGTTTACGATAATTTTTTCATTAATTTTGATGAACTCCTTCTCATGGTTCTGGCCATTCAAAATTTTCAACATTAAAAAAAAAAACTGAAAACAAAGTTCGATCACCTTTTAAAAATTTTCCAAAAATGTGTTTTTCAAATGTAGATTTACCTAACGTATTCATTTTTAGCAAACTCGGTTGCGCAAGGGTCGAAAATCTCAAAAAAAAAAAACGTACCGAAATGTTTCATTTTAGTAGATTTTTCGAATTTCGAGTGTCTTATACTGGGAATCAAAAAAAAAACAAATAAACCAACTCCATCAACATAAAAAGTCCGTTAAATTATGGAAAAATTTATCATATCTAAACCGTACAGATAAAATAACGTACACAAGACCATTTATTTCAGAAATCTCCCAATTCTACGTGCCATTTCTGCTGTGTCCAACCTATCTCAGTACGTCACCTCATTTTTGAATGTCTAAATCCCAACCAAATCCGCAATGACTTAAAAATGCAGACAACCAACCTACATATACCTGATGACATAAACGAAATTGGTAAATTCTTTTCCTTCATTTGTGAAACTAAACTAAACAACCAAATCGGACAACCGGCGTTACAAGTATTTTCTTTTTTGGACCATTTTTTTCCATTTGAAACCACACAAAATGTTAAAAATCTGCTAGAATAACAATACTGTATCTAGTTGTTGGCAAAAATTATCATCAGTGCTTCAATGCCTGTATCTCGGCGAGAGGTCACTTCCGTTAAAATTGATAATTTGATAATTTGGTATTGTATTTGGTACCGTTGAGGTGCCGAACGAAGCCGATCGACGACCCTTGGAAACGTTATTTGGGCGCTACATACCGTCGTTCGCTGTAAAATACGGAGAACCGTCCATCCCGATACGGTGTTTTTAAGCCACGAGCACTGCCCGACAAACGTAGTTATCTGCGGAAAACCTGTTTAGTCCGACAACGCTGTTCGATACCGCGGAACTGCGGCGAGGCGCGCCAACAACGCGGTAAATCTGCTAAAATTTTGCATTTCTGTACGGTTTTTTGATATTTTCGACCCTTGCGCAATCGAGTCTGCCAAAAATGAATACGTTAGGTAAATCTACATTTAAAAAACACATTTTTGGAAAATTTTTAAAATGTGGTCGAACCTTTGTTATCAGGTTTTTTAAAGTTGAAAATTTCGAATGGCCAAAACCATGAGGAGTTCATCAAAATTAATGAAAAAATTATCGTAAACGCAACTCTATGAGATGGAACTTCTCGTCAAAGAACAGAAAACTTTATTCGCTTCCGTTGAAGTAAAAAAAAATTATTGAAAATAATGCGATAAAACGACTATATCTTTGAGAGGGGGTAGGGTCAAGTACCTCATCTTGGGAGTATTGAATCAAAAATCGGGACTGGGACCAAAATCAACCCTTACTCGGCTATGCCCTTTCGGAGAAATTTTAATTTTAAAAGTTTACGTCTCGAATCACTCGTATTTCTGGTATTTAAATTCTAGTCCTTGCCATGCTATTGTATGGCAATTTCCATGAATATTGGTTTTGGAATATGTATACTTGCCTTGTATCCGTGATGTGTAACTGTGTGTGTGTGTGTGTGTGTGTGTGTGTGTGTGTGTGTGTGTGTGTGTGTGTGTAGTTGTAGCACCTTCCATGCAGTGTACGCAAATATGCGTTGGGCTATCATATCAGTGATATTATACTTTTTGAAGCGAGAGGCGCTTCTCTCCACTTCTCTTTACTTTATATGTACGTCTACCTTCCTACCTACATATTTGGTCGTGACCCATTCATCATTATTCATGCACACGAACCAAGTGTCGCATGCAAATTACCTATTTAAATGTAACGTTTTCTGGCCGACATTATCATACAATCAAAGGCGTGTTTTCTACGTGTATTAATATTTACACCACCCGCCGGCGCCCTTTCCACGGCGCATATATATTCCGCTCATTAATACGACAACAATTACAATTACACACGTGAAGCCATACGCGGCAGGATAGCCTTTTAATGTTGCTGACGTTTCGTACACATGCTGTTGTTTATACCGCGATGGTTACCCTTGGCCATTTTTTATATTTTCTGAATGTTTGTGGATGAAACAATGTTCCAGCAGCGTGAAAAAAGAGCTACAGATGATGCTATTCTCGCACAGCGTGCATCTCTCGTAATTAAGGGTACTCTAATGGGTATTTTCAATCATTTTTTTTTTTTTTTTTCGTGCTCTTTCTTCAAACTCACGTTAGTCGACGGTCTCGACTCTCGAGTGCTGTTGGTAGACCGTAGACCGTAGACCGTTACGAAAAGAAACATTTTTCGCAACTTGGGTTAACGGTTACAGATGAAAATTATCTCAGTCTGACTCGTGCTAAGCGATGGTCGGCCACTTGTTGCATACGTCGCGAAGCCATTTTATTCGCGTGCTTGCGGAGGGATTTCGCAAATGGTGCATGAAAATACGAAACGATTCATTTCAGATCGATTCGTGTTTTCAGACTTGTTATCGAGTGCTTTGAAAAGCCGACACTATGAGATGCGAAAGTATCGCGCTTAGGCTCGTGTTAGGGTTTTTTGATTTTTAGTTGTTTAGCCTAGGCTGTGAAGGACCCTTCGACGTATCGTATACGAAGGCAGAAGTATCAATAAACCTATTTTGGCTTCCTAGAAGACCACTTTTTTTTTACTATATCAGATATATTCATTGAGTTTACTCATTGATTCAGCTCGATGGTGACCAAAATCACTGAAATTTGCCCAATACGTTTAAATTGGTGGGAAGTTTGGTATATATGGGTGGGAATAACCTTGAGTCAAAATTCAGTTCAATCCAAATTTATGGCAGGGGGTACTGAGGGGTAAAAATTGTTTCTTTTTCGAGTCAATCGATATAGAATCAATAATGGAATTCGACTTCCAGAAAAATCTGTTCCTCCAATGTCTTCCCTTCAAATTCAACCAGGTAGCTTAAATTTATTATGTACATTTGGTAGAAGTTTAAAATGCACATTTTGGCGATTTCAACTCCCCCTTCTCCCTCCTCTGTACAGCCTCGAAAAAGTAGTTTTTTTCTGATTTTCGAGTTTGTGACAGGTTTATTTGTGCTTCGAATTGAGCTGAGAGGTTGAAATTTGATGTGCAGTTGTGGTAAGGGTAATAGATGTACTATCGAAAGTCTCAGCTATTTTTCACTCTGATGTCTACCGCTGATTAAAGTACGATAATGAATGTTGAAAAAGTGCATCAGATGAATATAGTAACAATTTGATGGTTTCGTTTACGTGACGACTTGACCGTTTTCAGCTTCACATTTATTCTGTCTTGTTTTCAAAAAAATTCAACAATTTTATGGCTCATTGAAAAATTGAAGTACGATGAAAAAATAGTTTCAGAAGGTCATCTCGTGTAAAAACTTCAAAGTACGTTGAACCCATTTCAATTGAAAGTTGAGAAATGTTTTTCTCAATTATGAAACTTTGAAATAAAGTAGTGACTTTAAGTGATGGAATACGCGTATTAAGGTTAAAATCCTGCACCGAGAATTTTGCGAATACCGAGATGAGATATTTCATCGTTATGCGCCACAATACACGCTTATTTTTTATCCAATTTCACGCATCTAAGAAATGACGCTTATGAAAGAGTATACGTATAAAATGTATATTGCAAAAAGAAAAAAAAAAAATGGAAAAGATCTCACTTTAATGATACGTGAAAAAAATAAACAGAAAAAAAAAAGGTATAATACCAGGTTTCCCCCTTACTACGTATTTCGGGGTGTAATTAAGCAGGATTAAATAAAGGCTTCATTCTGTTCATTCGACCTTTGCTTCTTCTTTACTTTTCTCTTTTTTTTCCGTTTACCTTTTTCAACTCTTTCTCTCTTCTTTTTCCTAAATAAGGTGAAATTTTTACGTAATTTTTACGCTTCGACGCTTCACATGAAGTTAACATTTTAGGCGTTTCCGGAGGATAGAGAATAACGCACTTGCTCTTTTTTTCCCGTTTTTTTTTTTTTTTTTTTTAATATATTTTTTTTTTTAATAAATACACGCGAGAGAGTTTTTTTTTTTTTCCCCTTTTTTTTTTTTTTTTTTTAATATATATTATTTTTACTCTCTTTTCGTCTCAGCGTGCTACTGAAATTCGTTCATAGTGGAGCAATTTTTCGCAGTTTGAGTTTTCTCTTCATATTGTATGGCTCGTATGTAGCATATTTATATTTTTAAAGTTTTTTTTTTCTTTTCTTTTCGTTTTATTGCTCTGCGATGTCGTAAGAGAAGTACTTTTTTATGGCATCGTCTTATACTTGTATGAGAAGACGATGCTGATGATGATGATTATGATACGCGTTTGAAATCTTTAATTTCGTCTTTAGGACAAGTACCGAACGAGGTATATAAGACGTACGAGATAGTTCCGGGTAGTTTGGTGATCTTGAGGTGCCATTAGATAGCTTTCGAACTTTTTACATTGCAAAATGGTAGATTAATAAGTTGGACATATTTTAAGAAATGCCTTATAATAAGTAAATCAGCTGGTTAGCTCATTTCGTGGTGTGCTGGTCTAGTCTAATGCATACGTAATATGTATTAGTGTTTTTAATTTTAAGAATGCAGTCGTTTTTCGCTGCTTTTTCCATCACTATAAAAGCTAAAGCTCTTGCCACGTCACTGGCTATAAACTGCTTTAAAAAGGAAACGGGGAAAGATTAATGCGACGTACTCGTTTTCTTATCCATTTAATTCATTTTGAACTGTGACATATCGCGGATTAAACGAAAAGGTCGTAAGAAAAATTATTCTTTTTGCGGAAGGCGTACTTTTTCCACCCGTCTTTAGCTAGTTTCTTTCTTCATCTTCTCAACTGTGTTTCTTGTGTGGCTTCAGTCTCGGCATTTTCTGCTGCTATCGTCTTCTCTCTATCTATCGAATCTTTTTCATTCTGAAATAGTTTACTTAATTTACGACATTTTTTTTTTTTTTTGGAATCTTCTCGTTTATCGTCGTATTTGTCTCCACTCTTTTCTTATTGCCGATAGTGACGTGCGTTTTTACTTCTTTTTTTTTTTTTCGTCCTCTTCGTTTCGGATGCTTATATATGTATTTTTTTGCTTCTCTCGATAACCACCCACCTCGCCCTCTTGCTACGGCTCTCGTTCCACCTCTGCAACGATCGGACTAATTTATTTACTTTTCGAGTCGTCTTTACTTTTTCAGCATGTGCTACTGCGTATTTTTTCTCTTCGTTTCGGTTCGTTTGACCGGCTTGACGACTCTTCTGTCTTATTCTTCGTTTTGCTCAAATTTTTTTCGACCTCATTAATTTTAAATCCCTAATTTATAGCCTGTGCTAGTTTCTCGAAATTTTTTTGTCAAAGAAAAAGGATTTTGGTTTCGGAACGAAGTAATTAAGACAATTACTTGTAATTTTGTACCAGTTGAAAAAATATCGACGTTCACGCCTATTAAATAACAACATCGGTATTCATTAAGTTGATTGTACAGATCTTGTCCTTTCTTTTCTTTTTTTTTATGAATTTTTTTCTTCAATTCTTTACATTAACAGACTAAAAAAACTGTTGAAATTTTCACTGTGAATTGTTATCGATTTTTCGAATTTGAAATGAATTATCAAGTTGATAGTAGAGATCTAAGGATTTCGAAGAATACTCGAGCTGACATGTCCATAACGCAGGTACGAGAATTTTTCCAATTGTAGCTAGACCTCATTCAGTTGGAAATTTTGGAAATTTTTCTACGAATATCAAATCCACGAACTGAATGCGGCGATTTGCCATAGAAGGGTGCTAGTTGAAATGGTTTTCCTTGTAAAAGGGGGAGGGGACGGTGGTGATGGTCGGAGCTTCAATTTTTATTTCCAAACTGTAACATTTGATGGAGTAAAATTTTGAAAAAGCAAAAAGGATCCATATTAAGTGTCTAATATTTTTCAGTACAGTGTTGTGAAACAAACAAAAAAAAAAAAAAATTACCGAAAACTTTTCGAAACACTATCCTTGCGTCATTCTTCTCACGTCAGATCCGATTACGCTGTTGCAAAAGCTAGGTAATGTAATTTGAAAAATTCTCAACTTTGACCCGTCTCTGCAGGGGGAAAAAACGGTACCCTTTGCGTGGCGATAAAAATCATGGTGCTTTGAGGACGAAATTTCATCGTATGGTAAGATTCATTAACAAAAGTAAAGGTAATTCGCTCGAATACTGAGTAATGGTGGGAACAGTAGAGCGAAAAAGAACACGAATGAAAAGTATTAAAACACTCTGAAAACTTTGTAATTTGCTTTTACTTTTTTCGTTGATTTGTCCAGAAGAAGAGTGTGTTGAACTTGTCTATGGCGCTCTTCGTATTGAAACACCTACGAAACGTTTTTTCACGCGATCTTTTTCCAGCTTTGCTTTTCTTTTACATTCGCTTCGAGTACGTAAAGTGTAAACAGGGAAAAACGAAACGCGAAAACAACACCGAAATCATCGACTCTCGCAACATTTAACTAATTCTCGTATCGTTCGACAAATCACGTTCGCTTACTTATGCAGGTAGCTTTTGGCCTTTGTCTAACATTTACTCTCTTAGCCTGTTTCGGCGTTATACGGTCTCGTTCGTTTACTATAAACAACGAACTAATACAAAATTACAAATTTATCGTGCGAGTCGAGCTTTCGATCAAACGAAATTTTCCTATTTCCTTTTTCGCGCGTCGAATCGTCGCGCTTTTTACCAACGACGGCGACGACACTTCGCTACTCTTTTCGAGTCGTGTTTCGTTTACAGCGAATCTAATTAAATAGGTAGCCTGGAAGGTATTTTTGTAGCCCAATGGTAGTGGTAGTGGTAGTGGTATGCCCAGTATATAGCTGTAGTGTTGTTTTCACGTTCAACGTATTGTTTGTTAGCGTAGATACGAGTACAGTATGAGTGTGTCTCTGCCTCTTGCCACCTTAGCACCTACTGCTTAGTGCTTACTACCTATCTGCATAGCTAGCCCATACGTTAAGATTTACCTATGCAAATGGTGCGGTTTCTTCATAGTCGAGTACAGAAAATTAATCGTGACCCATATTACGTATAACGTGCCGCACCAGGTCTCCATCGCTCGAATACCGCAATAAGTAGGTACGCTCGATTCCGCAGCTATAATTGCGCATATATTCCAGTAGCCAAACATTCATGCGCCGCATAGCCGCAAGAAAACCCGTTACCGCCTTCATCCATCGTGTACCAGTCTTCCAGTTTGTCTGCGTGCGTTACAAAAGTCTCGCAGTCAGCCGCCTGCCGAGCCACGCCACGCCTGCCATCTTGGTACGAAAATTACTCAGAAGCATGACATGGCTCCGCTACGATTCATTGTGCTGTTTTCGTCGCAGTTTTTGCCAAAAATGATAACCTTGCTTTCTCTAAATTGCTATCAAAATAACCTGGAGATCATCCATCGTTCAATCGAAATTGGTGGTAAAAATTTGGGGTTTCTGAATGGACCCAGGACCCTTCCAAAATGGGTTTAAAATTTCAAATTATTTGCGTAAGCACGCGATAAAAGATTTTAAAAAATGGTATTATTAGCGTCGAACTGCTCCTCTTTCTCTTCCCCAGGTACATCTACGGTTCCTAATGAATTCATAGATTCGAAAATTTCGTCGAGATTTTTGCAGGTTATGCATCTTGTTGAATACCATGAATGAGAATTTTTTGCAAATTTTTAGTTCACATTTTCCCAATTTTTTTTTCATGTTGAAATTTTCAAAAAAAAAAAAATTTCAATTTAGAGGGGACTCGTGGCTGAAAATTTGTTTATTATCTTTGTTAAGTGGTCATCCATCACATATATTTTTTTGAGGTTCCGAAATTGAGTGCAACATTCTCAAAAAAAAAAACACTTTTTAAACCGACTCAGGTGGGTTAAAATAGCGGGCATGTGTGAAAAATGTTTGAAAATCGACGGAAATTTTTTTGTTTTTTCAAAAAAAAGCTTGGACGTTTGTCTAGATTTTCTCAAGAAGTTGAGGAAAAAAGATTTACTCAAGCTGCAAACTTTTCTTTGAAAAAAACATTTTGTGGTAGATTTTTGAACTTTTTTCACATTATACACTGTATTTTGACCAGTATCAGTCGTTCTTTCCATCGAATTGAAGTATTCATCAGTGTCCGATAATATAAAACTGCTCCACTACGTGTCGCGACCGTTAGTATCGTGCTCGCGCTTCAGGTTGGTAGTGTTTGGTTCGTAACTTCAATGCTGATGAGGCACGGGTTAACATTATTCGAATTGGCTGAAATTTTAGCTAAGCTGTTTTTAGGTCCAAAAAAAATTATTTAGTGGTCGAGGGTCCATAAAATTCCCAATTTTGTGTTTTAAGAAACACCCTAATGTTCGTATGTACCATTTTTATGAATTGTTCTCTAGCACTGGAAAAGTCCAAAAATTTCCGAAGGCTACGAAACGTCTCGATACCGTTTATAATCGATTTGGGGCGTCGAAAGTAGGGTATGTACCGAATTTTAGATTTTTGCGTTGGTCAGATCAAATTTTCATGGTTTACACGACGATAGGATAATTTTGAAATTTGAAAAATTTGCCAAAATTCGAGAAATGCATTTCAGGATTAGGAGTTCTTTTAATATGTACTTTCAATTTATTCATGTATTGACACGAAATTTTTGTTTTGAGTTCGGGATATCTGCCTTAATTAATTATGAAAAAGTAGTGAAAACCTTGTTTTCTTGGTTTTGATTCTTTTTTTGAGCATGTTGCACTCAATTTCGAAACTTCAAAAAAATATATGTGATAGATGACCAACTAACAAAGATAATAAAGCAAATTTCCAGTCATAACTCCCCCCTCCCCCCGCCATCAAAAAAATTTTTAAACTTTGTTTTTGCTCCTCCTGCCTAACCTTTTCTGTAAAATTTATGACTACGACGCCTAATTGAGGGATCTAGTTGTAAAAGTACTAAGTTCCAGCATGTCACAAGATAGAGCATTACAAGCCGCAATAAATGCTGGAAAAATATTTTCCGCAATGTGACTTAATCACTTTACAAAGGACCTTCAGAAATAGCATTAGTGGCAAAAGTACTCAACATTATTATCGAAATAATAACCCAAAAAAATTACCTTGGAATTGAAAGTAACACATTCCAACGCATATTGTGCCCCCCCCCCACAAATTTTCTAACATGTTCTGAACCTACGGTACACCATTTCGGGCAGTTTCAACCAGAAGTGAAGAGGTATGTCTTTTGAAGGTCAGTTTTGTAGGCTCATTTCTGCACCTAGACTCCTGTGTTCTTCCTATACACGCTTCCTCTTCTCTCACTTCCTCCTTCACCCTCCTCATCTTTTTCAACCCCTGCTTCCCGCAGTCAGCTTCTACCCTCCTCCCTTCTCTTCACTCACTCTTCTCTTCCTACACTCGCTGCCTCCTCCCCTCACTGGAGCTTTTCCTCCCTTTTTCCTACAGTAGCTTCCTTCTCTTTACTTCCTTCCCCTCACTTCTGAACTCCTCTCTTTCACTCATTCTCTCCCCTCATGGTGTACTAGCTTCCTCCCCTTTCTTCTCCGTCGTTGTCTCATCTCTTGTCTCCTCATCTCCCTCGCTTCCTTCCCTCCTCACTTCTCCCTCCCTCTATTCTTCCTGCACTTGATTCCTTCGCTCCTTTCTTCCTACATTCGCTACCTTCTTT
>FIZR01020690.1:0-65986 GCA_900060175.1 Ferrisia virgata | reverse complement strand
AAAAAAAAAAAAAAAAAAAAAAAAAAAAAAAAAAAAAAAAAAATTACCAAATAAGGTCGCCTATACTTTTAACGAGGAATGTTCCTTATCGTTCGAGTACTTCGCAAGAATGTCGTACACTACAATACTGGGCAGGCAAGTACGTACAATGGACGAAAATTACCCGTAGCTACATAATCATAATATTATTTGTTCGGACTTGAAAATTTTAATTTATCACAAATTATACGCGATACGGTTCGATTAGTTTTCTAACGTTTTGATTTTCTTCAAACAAAAATTCTACATCAACTTTTATAATTATTTTGCTCATTTTTGCAAAACGTTCTTTACGATAACTTTTTCTTTCTATATTTCGATTAATTTTTTTTTTTTTTTTTTTTTTTCCTAACAAAGCAATCGTATGTTCAAAACGTTCTTTTCAATAACTTTTTTTTTTTGTATTTCGATTAATTTTTTTTTTTTTTTTTTTTTTTCCTAACAAAGCAATCGTATGTTCAGTACACGTATAAGTATAGGATAAGTATAGATCGAACTTGGACCGTAGTATACTCGACAGTCACGAAGTGTCGAGTATTGACCTTTCTACGTACGATACGTACAAACACTATCTCGATTCGCCATCAACATCAAATACTGCATGACGCTATAATTACGATTTTTTTTTTGTTTTTGTTTTCTGTATACGCGGTATTAATTTAGTACTGTGAATTATTACAAGTATTTTAGTATGGTCGCGAGTCGCATTCCGCTCGATCGGAGCGTTAGAAGAGATCTGATGACAGATGCTTTATCTAGAAGAAAAAAGTAAGAAAAAAAATTCGACGCTTTTTCAGCCTGTTTTTCGTAAAATATTATGGGAGGGAGGGGAGGAGTGAGGTGTCATGTCATTGGGACTAAAAAGTCGACACCATCAAAAGGCACATCTAAATACCGGGGGGAGGGGGAGGGGCAGATATGACTTTTTGGGGTTGTGAGGGGGTGTACCGAGGCTGGAAAGTCGAAACCCTCATAAGGCATATCTAGGACTTCTACGTACCAAATTTCAACCTTCTAGCTAAACTTGGGAGGGAGATAAGGAAGGAACAAACTCAAAAAAATAAAGAAAACCGAAAAAGAATACATTTTTGATCCTAGTGGGGGAGGGGGGCTCGCAACGAGGCTGAAAAGTTAAGAAAACCAAACGAGACATCTAGAACTTCAACTGAATCTACATATCAAATTTCAACTTCCTAGCTTAATTTAGAGGGGAGTTATGCGAGGAAAAAACTCAAAACATTACAAAACACGCCCAAAAAACCTCATTTTGGGGCTGTAATGGATCTAAAAAGTCGAAACCTCCACGAGGCATATCTATGGCCTCTAACTAGGTCTACATACCAAATTTCAACCTCCTAGCTCAATTTAAAGGGGAATGAGGGGAAAACATATACCTTTTTCAAAGTCAAAACGGAGGTAAACCATCATATCGACCCTTCCTAATTCACCTAAGAGACTGATTTTTGGATGCGTTTTACAACTTAAGATAGTCTATCTATTGACTGAGAAAGGAACGATTTTACAATTTCAACCCTTCAGCACTCCCTCTCCAAATTTGGACACAACTGAATTTTGACTCGAAGTCATCCCCACTTCACAATATTAAATGGCCCACCAATCGAACCGTATTCTCCAAATTTGATCGATTTTGATCCTTATCAAGCTGATCAAATGATTTTTAGTTTCAGCGGAAAACATACAAATAAATATCTGGCACGACCAAAAGTGGTTGCAATGATCTTTTAGGACTCAAAAACGGATTTTAATCCCCTCCCATCGTCTTCCATAGACCGATAGACCTTGATAGCCTGGTTTTCATCAACAATATAACATAGAAAATCAGGCTAAAAATTTAGTTGGGGTGCCATTTTTTAGGCTCCCCCCTCTCAGGAATCACTTTGCTTTCTTCACTTACTCTGTACGTCGGTTCTAATCATCATATTTCAATTTTTCGGAAGTCAAAATTGTGCGCCAAAAAGTGCTGAACATTTTTCGTTGCTGTAAAAATTTTGAAAAAAGGTCAAAAAAATGTTTAATTTTTGTTTTTTTTTTTTGAATTTTTTGAGAAAAATAACAGTAAATATTGAAACCGCTTGTTTGAAAGATGTGCAAAGTATCGAAATTAGTGAATTTAGGAGGTGTGTCATTTTTCTGAACCACCCTTCAACCTTCTAGACCCATCCCTCATCCCTATGTCTCAGAATTTCATTTATGTAAGAAAGTTACGAGAAATCTACCGTTTGAAAAATGTTCTAAGTAACCAAATGAGTCAATTTAAGCAGGATGTCATTTTTATAACCACTTTTCTGCCCTATGAGTCGACACCCCTCCCTCTCCCCCTTTTCAGAATATTACTCAAATTTGTTTCTGTTCATCTAATTTCTTTTTACATTCTTTCTGGGCATTTACTGACTTGAACAGTTCTATAAATTTTTAATAATGATAAAAATTTCAAAGGAGAACTATGCTGCTAGTAAAATATCCAAAAATGACCCTCCTCTCACCCCCCTACCCCCCTCGCTAAATTTTTTAGTAAACTACGTACTATAAAACTCTCTCCACATTCCCCCTCCCATTTTAATTTCCTTTATTTCGTTCATGGTGATTTAAGCATTTCAAAAATCGTTTGTGTGCGGTCAATATCGGATGGATTTTTGCTGGAGGTCTTCTGGTAAATCATTGTTGGTTCATTCCACGTCAAAACGACCCAAAAAGTAACTCGAGTCTTTCATATTTGCAAAAAAAAATTTGCGAGTTCCTCTCGGTGGTCTAGTGAAAAAAGCACCGTCATTTTGGCCTTAATTCTTCATGGTCTGAGGGGGGGGGGGAGAAGAGTAGCTAACAATTTCGCGATTTTTTGTCAAAAAGTTCGACTTTGAAGGCTCATAATATCAAGATTCGTTAGACTTAGATGACTCTGTTTGCGCGGTTTTATTGGTGATTCAATAGAAATTTAAAATTGACGCTCAAAATTTTGAAAGTTCAAATGAACTTTTCTAATAAAAATTTAACTTCTTACGATAAGAATAAAGGTTGAAAGCTATCGCCCAAAAATCTGAAAAAATTACCATGAATAGAACTTTCAAGGCTAGTTTTAAATAATCAGTTTTCAAAATGGGATCTCAACACCTCGGGGGAGGGGGGCACAGCGGTTCTTAGTTTTGGTCAAAATTCAAAAAAATGGTAAAAATAAAGTGACATATTGATTTCTACTAATTCGAGGACGCGTAATTTGATTATCGGCTTATTTTTTTGATCCGACCCTTCCAAACGCCCCCATCAGCCCCCTCAATATGATCGAAATTAAAAAAAAAAATTGAAAAAACGAATTGACACATTGATTGTCGCTAATTTGAGGTCACTGAGCATATTCATGTTTTGGGTCCATCTCCAAGTGCTTCGCTCGCCCTCGCCCCCCAAAAAATAATGAAAATGACGCATAGCATTTCGATTCATACTAATTCGGCATCGCTGAGATCGAATATCAACTTACTTACCTTCTTCAAAATTTTCATAGCAACAAAAAAATGTTTAACTTTCTTTGAGCTACAATTTAGATTGAAAAAAATTGAAATATGGTGATTGGAACCGACGTAGGGAGTACATGAAAAAAGGAGGGTGGTCACAGAGGGGGGAGGAGCCTAAAAAATTTCACACCACCTAAATTTTTTTCTTTCACTTTCTAGATGAAGGATCAGTCATCAGATCGCTTTTAACATTCCGATCAAGTGGACCCCCCCCCCAAATACTATGGGTTAATTGTGGTAAAAAAATTGTTCGGTGAAATTTTTGATCTCAAATATAATAATATTTAGTGCATTATTCGCATAGGTACGAGTACGTATAATGTACAGATAGATACATCTTCTTTCAACAGTTCAAAGTTTTCACATTCATTGACCCTGAAGCTCTGTGTGGCGTGCAGTTGCATCGGGCAGAATTTCGTTTTATTATTCCAGACATGTTTCGTACCAAGGCCAATTCACTAAAAGCCACTGACTCCGGTTACGAATAATTTTTAGAACAATTCTTCGTCTATGACCTTTTGCGCAAAAAATTATTCTCGATTATGGTCTGGCTTTAGGCCTTAAAAAAAAAATTAACCTCGTCGCACATCGAATACCTACTTCCTGAATTATCGGAATGGGGCACCGCACAGCCAGAAGGAAGGCGAGAGGATATCGTCGTCTTTGTCGACCAGTTCGCCATTTCATAGATATACGTACGTAGATGTACGTATACGTATATTATAGTACTATATATCTATATATATATATTATGTATAAGACGATGAGATGAAGGGGTTTATAGGAGGACACGTACGTAGTACTATACTACGCGGATTATAGAGATTTATTAGTTTAATATAGAAGTGTTTTCGGATGATATGACGCGTGTTGTTCTCGGCGAGAAGTTAATAGCACACGCAAAACCTTTCGTTTCGCAGATTTGCGCACGTTTCATCCAATTTAGGATTTAGGCGGGAAAATTTAATAGCCGACAGGTTTATCCTTCGAGGTTGTACAAATTTAAACGCTTGACCGAAATTATAGTACGTCTACGTAGACAATCTTCAATGCGATCACTTCATATATTTATTTATTTTTTTTTTTTGCGAGGAACAGGATGAGAACTTTCAATGTCAGTAATCGCAGTGTACACAACTTTTGTCGAGAAAACTGTGTGCATATTGTAAATAACATAAAGAGCAAGTACAACGTATTACAACGCAAAACAAATAAAATGATTCAGAAAATCGAGAGGAATTTGGGTACAAAACGGCGTAGCAGGGCGGGGACGTATTTCGAAGTCAAACGATAATATTGAATTTTTATTTTTATTGACGATCAAAAGATGCAAAAGGTGCTCAAGGATGAGAGAGGTACGAACAAATCCTTATTTTATTTATAATTTTTCTAAAAGACCAATTGATTATTATGACTTAGAAGTACAAAATTTCCATCAAAAATTGACATGTTAACTTACAACATTAACCAAGGCAGAATATGAGAATAGGGCAAATTTCAGGCGGAAATAAGGTTGTTTTTCCTGCAGGAAGGTATATGGGATCCAAATACTCATACAGATGGCGGAAGGAATCATTTTGCCATAAGTAAGTAATACCTAAGAACAGCTAAATTACATTTAACACGGAAATAGGTATATCTGATAGAATATTTCACAAAAAGATGTTGTTTAAGTGATATGGTGGGGGGGGTGAGGGAAAAAATTACAATAAATTTGATTTTCCATGGAACTTTGGGCGCTTATTCAAAGGGGTATGACATCATCGTAAACACTTGAGAACAATGCGATGATTTTATAATTAGACTGTGGTAAGTGGATAGGAGGAGCAAGAGAAAATTTGAAAAATTTTTTCAACTAAGAAATTGACCTCTCCATCAAAAATTGTACAACATGGTTCCATTAAAAAAGTTATGATGATGGAG
The DNA here is from genome assembly GCA_900060175.1 of Ferrisia virgata. NCBI lineage: Eukaryota > Metazoa > Arthropoda > Insecta > Hemiptera > Pseudococcidae > Ferrisia > Ferrisia virgata. The sequence goes on along the minus strand of FIZR01020690.1, from coordinate 60,497 downwards.
GATGACGAGGTGAGAAAGAGATAAATTTGATTTTCTGAAGAAATTAATGAAGTATGACGTTATTGTAAATAGCTCAGACCAATGTGATGATTCGATATGGGGGAGTGAGGGAAGTAAAAAGAAAAAAACTTTACATCACGAGAAGTTGATTTTTTATGGGAAGTTGTTGAGCAAATAGTTTTATTTAAAAAATAGCATCATAGTAGGGGGTTAGGGGAACAGAAACACGTTTGATTTTCTATAACACGGAAAGATATGAAGCAAAGCGATGAAATTGGAGGTGGGAGGATAAGTCTAATTTTCCATTCCATCGAAAAATTTGGAGCAAAATGATGAAATTTGTAGTGGGGGTAGATAAATCTTACAGAATAAGAAGTCGCTTTTTTCTAAAAAGTTGTTGAGTAGATAGTTTCATTTAAAAAATGACATAATAATCGGAAGTGAGAAGAAAATACGTCAGATTTTCTATGTCATGGAAAGATATAGAGCAAAGTGATGAAATTGGGTGGGAGGATCTTATAGAACACGTCGTTGATTTTTTATAGAAAGCTATTGGGTAAGTAGTTTCATAGAAAAAATAACATGGTTGGGGAGAGGGGATGAGACAGGAAGAATCTATGCTATAAGCAGATATGGAGCAATGTAATGAAATTCTGCAGGGAAATGAGGAAGGATATCTCGTAAAACAAAAAACTGATTTTTCATGGAAAGTTGTTGAGCAGATAATTCATTGAAAAATAACATGATTGAGGGGGGGGTGAGACAGCTAACTCTGATTTCCTATGTTATGGAAAAATATGGACCAATGTAATGAAATTCTGGGTGGGGATAGAGAGGAAAAAATCTCATAGAATAAGAAGTTGAATTTTTGTGGAAAGTTACTTAAATCAAATATTCTAGCAGATAGTTTCAGATATGACGACGGTGAGGGGGTAAGAGAGGAATAAGTCTGATTTTCCATGCAATGGAAAGATACGGAGCAAGCTAATGAAATTCTGGGCGTGGTGGGGGGGTTGTCATAGAATAAAGAGCTGATTTTTAGTGGAAAGTAGTTGTGCAGATAATTTTATTAAATAGATGGTACGAGGATGGGGGGGGGGGTAGGAAAAAATGAATCTTATTTTCTTTGCTATGGAAAGATATAGAACAAGTGATGGAATTGGGGTGCGAGGGGATAAGTCTGATATTCTATCATAAAAAGTATGGAGCAAAGTGATGAATTTGGCGATGGGGGATAAGTCTAATTTTTCATGTTATCGAGGTGCATGGATCAAAGTGCCGAAATTGGGAGAGGGCGTGTGATAAATCTCATATGCACAATGATAAATTCCTTTTTTATGAAAATGTGTTGAGCACATAGTTTCATTGAAAACATGAAATGATAATTAAAGGGGAGGGAGTGAGATAGGAATAATCCAGATTTTCTGTGTAATGGAAAGATATGGAGCAAAGTGATGAATTTGGGGGTGGGATGGGGTGGGGGGAATCTCATAGAATGAGAAGTTGATTTTTTATGGAGAGTTGTTGAGTAGATAGTTCCATTAAAAAATCGCATGATGATTGGCGGAAAGGGGTGAAATAGGAATACGTATGGTTTTCTATCACTGAAAGATATGCAGCAAAGTGATGAAATTTGTTAGGAGGGGGCGCTGGTGAAAGTAGAGGTAGAAACCCATACAGCAAGAAGTTGATCTATTATCGAAAGTTGTAGAAACGGCAGTTTTATTAAAAAAAACCAGCATAGGGGGGGGGATGAGTTGAATTTCATATTTTCAAAAACATATCGAATCATTCAAGGGAGTGACATTATAAAATATTCAGATTTATTCATTTATTCCTCCGTAATTATGTTATGAACCCTCAACAGTTGGCTTCAGCTAAAGTGCAATGTCCTAGAAGATCCTCAGATCTTCAATAAAAAAAAATTGGAAATAATTTGTACTTTTTAATCATTAATGAAAGTAGGTGATTTTTTCTGCAAGGAAAAAAGTTGATGAAGGGGCCACAGAAACAACGCATGCCCAGTGGCTCTCTCAAGTATTTTGTGAAGATGCATTACACTTTTGGAGCAATGAAAAATGATCTTTGTGGACATGAAAAAAGGGCTACGCAGTACCGCAATTTTTCGTAAAACTATGACTATAAATTTACAAACTGAGAGTTGAATTGAAATGCACAAATTTTCTCTTTCCTTTTCCTCACTCGATGGGAAGAAATCGTGGTTTATTTTCTTCTTTTAATCCACCTTCTGCTGTCTTCGATTTTGCACGTAAGCGTACATTTACTTTCTCACAGCTTCAACCGAACACTTATTTTAAAAAGGATATTTCATCACAACGACCTTTCTCACAGTCGAGTTTTTTAAATTCTTGCCTCGAAGGGTCAAAAATATTCCACCAATCTAGTCGAGTGATTTGTATATGCAGCTTTGCTACATTACACGTTTAACTTTTAACTTCAGCATACGCAAGATAAATATATCGCGCCATATTGCAAAAATGCAAAATGTCAATAAAATAATAAACGATACCATTTTAAAAGATGGATACTTTACGATAATAGCTGTTACTTTTAGCTACAGCTTTGGGGATTTTTTACCCGCAGGGTTATCTTAAAAAAGATCAGTTGATGGAGAAAAAAAAATAGATACTCTGTTTCTTTACCTGGTGAATTTTTTTCAACTTCATATCTTCGATACAAGTTTTCCTTTTCCAATTCTTTTCATCGTTGCACAGCATAACTAATATAGGTAGAGCCAATTCCAAGAACCTGTAAACAAAGAATCATTCCATGTGGTTTTTATCTTTTGAAAAATACTTTCGTTCAATACCTATATATATATATACATATATATACGTTTCTAAGCTGTTACGAAGAATGATGAAGTACTACATTTTATGCTTCACAAACGTAGTCATTCTTTATAGTGCAACGTTGAAAAAAGATGCCTAGGCACTAGGCAGTCTTAATCATAGTATGAAATTTCCGCGCAATTCAATTCGTTTCAGCATCTGGCTTATTAAAAGAAAAATTCTAACGTATTTACACGTTTCTTCTATGTTCTTTCGACCTATCTCGTTCCTTTTTTTTTTTTTTTTCACTTCTATTCCTGTACCAACCTTTTCAAAAGCCTGTATAATCCCATATAACAAATACACGATTAGTAATCGAATTCAAACATGAACGTAATGCGCTTTTTTTTCATTGAAAAAAAAAAAAAAAAACACCTGCTTAAAAAACACGTTTATGAAAATGTAACGAGCCAACTCTATAATTATTTTTATTACTCCATTTTCATATTATCAGCCAATGAAACTGTCTTCAAATATATTATTTCGACTAATTTCCTGAAATAAAATGAAAAGCAAAAAATGTTCCTCGGTAGAATCGTTTAATATCGAGTAATTGATTTTTTTCCTCATCACCTGCTATTGGTATATGTATAATTCACATTTCATATGCATGTTTCTTAACGATTATCCAATTAAAAGGTAAGTAATATCATACAAAGGTGGGATCTTCAAAAACAAGGCCCAAGGATAAAGACTCTTTATTAAGTAAAAAGCTCCACAAATTTTGCAACAATTATCATTGCTTGCATTCTAATTAAATGAATATTGAAATTTTGCAAAATTAAGAGACATGTGATATTACATTAGAACGATCAAATGGAAATAGGTGGGAGGTTACATGGTTTCTAGATGAACATTGTGTGTGAAGATGAGGAAGGGGGGAGAAGAAGGGTGTAATGAGATCGAAAAATCAGAACCTCAAAAGGTACATCTAGGTCCCCTACTGGTCAATAAGTGGAAAACCCCTTATATATTCCCCCTTTGACCTGAAGGACTGATTTTTGGATACGTTAAACAACTTTTTACTGTACATAGATTAGCTGCAAAAAGATCAATTTTAGCTATTCCTTTACCTCTCAACACCCCCTCCTCCAAATTTGGGCATAACTGAATTTTGACTGAACGTTAACCCAATTTAAACATATCAAAACCACCGCCAATCTAAGCATATTGCCAAAATTTGACCAATTTTGGTCTTCACAGAGCTGAGAAAAAAAATTTTTAGCTGGTGGTGGGAGCGGGGGGGGGGGCAAAAAATAAACCGAACAAATATCAGACATAGCCAAAAAATGTTCTCAGTGGTCTTTCAGGATCTCAGAACGGCGTCGTAAATCGATAGTCCGTAATAGCCTGGTTTTCCTGAATTTTGGGGCATGTTTCACCCACCCCCCCGCCCCTCAGGGAAGGCTCAAAAGTTGGTAGTGTGATGTTTTAGGTGGTGCTTATTGTGAGCCTGTTTCCAAGGTACCAATTTTTTGTCAGATTTTCCATGTAATATTGTCAATGAAAACCAAGCTGTTACGTTCTATCGACCTACGGCAGATGACCGGGGAAGGAGGGGAATATCAACAAAATTCGTTTTGGAATCCTAGAAGACCATTACGACCATTTCTGGTCATGTCAGATATTTATTTTTATTCTGTTTCCCGCCGAAACTAAAAATCATTTGCTCAGCTTGATACCAACCATTATCGATCAAATTTGGAAAATAGGGTTGCTAGAGTGGGGATGACCCCGGATCAAAATTCAGTTGTTCCTAAATTTGGGGGAGGGGGGGGGGGTGCTGAGGGAAGTCAAAACCTCAAAAATTGTTCCTTTTTGAGCCAATCGATAGAGAATCCAAAGTTGTATAGCAAACCCAAAAATCAGTCTTCTGGTGTAATTGAGTGGGGGGGAGGGGTATGAGTATTTTCTCTCCATAGGTATGACCTTTAATAATGAATATTGCTCCCCTATACCTCCTCCAGATTGAGCTAGGAAGTTGAAATTTGGTATATATACTTTGTATGGGCCATAGATGTGCTTTTTGGGGGTTTCGACTTTTCAGCCCCATTACACTCCCTCACAGCCCCAAATGTGTGATTTTTTGGTCAGTTTTTCTTATTTTTCGAGTTTGTTCATCGCATAATTTCCTTTTAAACGGAGCTAAGAAACTGAAATTTGGTATGTACATTTAATAGTGGTCCTAGGTGTGTCTTTTGGGGCTCTCCACTTTTCAGTCTCATTGCACTCCCTCACAGCCCAGAAAAATGTAGTTTTTCGGCAGGTTTTTCTTATTTATTGAGTTTGTTCCTTGCATAACTCCCGCCTCCCAAATTGTGCTAGGAAGTTGAAATTTGGTGTGTAGATTTAGTAAGGGTCAGACTTGTGCCTTATGGTGGCGTTGACTTTTTCGCTCTATAATTACAATATTTCACAAAAATTAGGCTAAAAAAGCATGCTTTTTTTCTAGTTTAGTCCTTTTTCAAAGCTAATTTTTCCATACACTAAGATAACACAAAAAAGGACAATTTTGGTAAACGGTGAGGACAATTGTCGTTTAAAAACGTAATTTGCTCTGAACTAAATTAATTTCTCTTCACAGCACCCAGTGTTGTCATTTTGCTTCTTAATATTATCAAAATTAAACAAAACAGAACGTTGACATGAAAATATGAGTAGATATTTTTCAAGCACGCGAAACCAGAATAATGAATCAGTATAGGAGACAAATGTTGTACGAGTATAGCACACATATGAATTAGTTACACATCGTGGAGCAATTTTAGCAAATTAAGTCTAACCGAGAGCGACATTTCAAACGATACCCAATAGGCTGGCGTATTTTTCCAACATATGCACACAAGCCAGACTAAATTTGTTGTGTACAAAAACAAAGCTCTTTCAGCCATATGTTCATTAACGCATTTCCTATACTTGTTCGCTGCAGCCAAAACCAACATTTCTTACGAGCCAGTAGGCTATTAGATCTCGCGTATGAGTGACAAAATTTATACAAAAAAGGAATAAAAAAATAAAAACCTTCCAAATATTACCCACTCTGGTATTGTAAAACATTATTTGAGCAGGCCTACGCACAATCCTTGTCGTTGTCGTCGTCGCATAGATATTTTTAATACCTTTACGTATGTAGGTAGATCTCTAGGTACATAGCATACTGTAGCAGTGCATACGTAAATTTCATAAATACACCAGTAAGCACGTAGACGTACCATTTACATGTAATATATACAATGACAAAATACGTTAAGACGATTTGTTTTTTTTTTTTTTTTTTTCGGTTGGTGTTAAAATTAAACGTTGCTCGGCCGGGCTCGGTTTGGCGGCCGCCGAATAGGCATTTCGCGTTAATTCCAGACATGATATGCGGCTCGACAAGGAGGGTATACTAGTTCGGTATTGTTGTGTATCGTACTACCCCAGAACCCTACATCGAGACAGCGCCCTTGAATCACCAACACTCGTCCATCTGTACATTTAGCAGGCTTTCAACAGAAGGGGCAGATGTATTATAACAGTTGGCTCGTCTTTGTGATTGTCCGATGGGAGAGCTCTGCGTGTGCGTGCGTGTATTCGGCTTGTACACGGTGCGCGCAAAAGTTCCGCACCCTGTGAAATTTCTCCTCTCGCGTACTACACGGACCGAATTTTTTGTTTTCCAACAAAAATATGTATCTCGGTACCGGACCGTCGCGGTAAAATCTTCGGTTCGTGATCTAGAATTAATTTCATCCGGCGTGGCGGCGTGTTCGATATGATAGGCATTCTCTGCGAATACGTACGAGATACTTTGTCTCGATAACGTGGCGTATTAGGCTCTCTGCTTCGTCCAACTACATAAATAGTGTACACTGTACACATATTTTTCTTCCCCAAACATTAATTAAACCATACTGATTCTTCGGTTTTCACTACTTCTTCTTGAACAATTACCACCGCGCCTTTGAACGGAATATTCTAGTCACGAAGAAAACCTGATTTCTTCTTTCTGCGTACAGATTATCAAAGTCATGGCTTCGGTTCGGTTATGAGCATAAGTCACGAATTTTGTAATACACACTACATTTTAGCGGCAGCAGTCGTCGTTGTCGTCGTCGCTCGTCTTCAAGATTATTCAACTCGTACAGATGGCAGCAGCTTTGGAGAAGCATGTCTTTTTAAATTAAATAGCATTTATTTTGTTGTTGTCAAAGGAAGAATTCTCCTGTGAAATATAAAACACATACCGGAGACCATACTACACAAACTTGTGTAGTAAGTCTACCGATGAATATTAATCTTTAAATGTCTCAATAGATACTATTTTTCACATATTAGGGGTACATAAAAGACATCTCTTACATCTACTCGAGTAAAATTATGTACAACTAACCACCATTATTGATTTTTGAATACTAAAAGAACTTAATATTCGAACAGACCACTTACTCTAATCCATTCAAAGTAAATCAAACGCCTCGTTTATTTTAAAACGATTTTTTTTTTTTTTTTTTTGTATATATAAAACCATTACAACAAAATAAACATTGAGCTAATGTAGAATTATGACATTAACACCTTTAATCGATAGGTACATATTCCCGGTAGCTAAAAACCTGATCATCGTTTCGAAGGATTATTTAGTATATCACTCGACCATACGACAACAAAATCCTCATTCGAAATAACAAAAATATCAATCCATTAAATTCCAACCTAACGTACAACGAACGAAATAAACCAGACAAATATCACCCATCCAGTTTCAAGAAACCCATGGTAAAATAAGTTAAGTTATGATCATTATGGAAAAACACGTGTATTCGTAATTTTACGATCACACTGTGTAAAACAGATGTGTGGGCTTCACAGACACAGAATGGAGTTCTAGAGCAGGTAAAAGCTATCCAATATAACCAACCTACCCGTAGAATGTCCTCGGATGAAGGCCACTCTCTGTCTCTGCTATCAACCGTTTGGTCCAAAAACAACAGCCACCTTTTTTTTTCCCACTTTTCGTCCGTTTAGGTACACACACACAACACACGCCATATTTTTCAGAGGCATTTGTTGTCTACGATCTGCAGGCAACCTTGCAAATAATTTTCGAATCGTCTCACGGGCGCGTTCACTTCAGAGTAGGTATCGCGACTACTACGAACTATGCACATAGGTATAATTGTCTTGTATTTTTCTTCTACTCGTAAATGTAGTTCCTATATGATGCGATGCGATGCCGGTGAATTCCATAATTATTTTGTTTCCGCCGCTTCTCGCAGATATTTTCTTTATTCATTCTGTTTTTCGTCAATGAATCGTTCAACGTATACGTATCCGTCTCCTTAAAAAATGACGCGACCATGTTCTTCTTCTTCTTGTTTTTTTTTTCTCTAGTCACAAAAAAGATCGATAAATTTGTTATGTCGACAACGTGTGAACGTTAATCGTTGAATATTAATTGAATTCTGGGAATGATATCATCGTGATCACGTTGCACAGTAGTATTCCGATGTAAGTAGATTTCATATTGATATTTTTTTTTTTTCGATTACCTTGTATGTACCCAAATTAAGTAAAAGCTTGGATCACAGAGAAGATGAAGTGTGAGGGCGGACTCTTTGATTAACATTCACCATTGCCAGCACTCTATCATTTTTTTCAGCTGGTGCGAACGAAAAAACTTCATTGATACGTTGGAACTATTGACAAAATTTTTCGCTGAAATGTAGAAAAATTACACTTGTTTCTACCTACGAATATCAGATATCTCATCAACTGTAATAGAATAATATTTCAAATTTCGTATAGATTGTAAGACCCCATTCAACACGTCATTAGCTAACATTTTAAGAATTTCTTCCACAATTGAATGATGCAGCCACTTGTAATTCGATCGTTTCAATCACATATTCAAATTCTGATACGTGGTTGGCTCTTCGGCGTAATAATTCCATAAAATTTGAATTATCATAACTGTCTTCAAAATACCTTCTTTAATAACAAATAGTACACCATCATAAAGCCCATGGGAAGATAAGCATGGTAAATTTGCCACGGTGGAATTTTGACACGATGCTTTGGTGTTAGATGCCTACAGGCGCATACTATCGAGATACACACCTGACCAAAGTTTTACCTCCAACCCCACTGGTTTTTGAGGGGGCCTTTTTTTTTATAAAACACTTATAATTTTTTTTGCAAACGCTAATTGATCGATTCGCGCAATTTTTTGGTATATCACATATATATATATATATACAGGAGCCATTCCTGAAAAAATCAACACCCCCTCTCCCCCTAAAGTTTACCCTGGAAATGAGCTTTCAATACTTCATTTATTTTATGTAATAAGGATACTGATTTGGTACAATTTTGAAGTTATACTTTTTAGAGTAAGAGTAGAAAACCAGAACAGGGATGAGGGGATGCTGTTATGGTCCAGCAGAGGCCTCAAACGAGTTTTATTCTTCTTCTCTATGATTTTCTATTCTCTGATTCACAAATATCCTAAATATGGAAACCATTGCAACATTTCGTTTTCGTTTTTTTTTTTTTTTTTTTTAAATAATATAATAATACTTGCTGGACTTTTGATACCACCACCTCCCCTTCTAGATGAAGTGCTTATAAGGGTTGAATTGAAAATCTGATTTCATATTCGTGTTCAGAAGGTTCGATTCATGCGAAAACGACACCCAGGTGCTGCTACTATCCAACAGGGCCCTTAACATGAATTTTACTTGTCAGCTATGATTTTCTAGTCTTACAAGCTACTATTACGTCGAATACGAAAATAACAGCAACAAAAGCAGATTTCTTCGATATGGCTCTGTTTCACCCTTCATATTTGGAGTTTTTTCAAATTTTGACTATGGCCCTCAGGAACTAAAATTTTGAAAAAAATATACATGATAAACAGTTTAAGTACATATCTAAAACATGTAGTTTCGAAATTGTACCAAATCAGTATATTTATTGAAAAAAATAAATAAAGTTTTGAAAGGTCATGTCAGGGATAAATAATGGGAGAAGAGGGGAACGGGCCTTTCTCAAAAACTGGCGAGGTTGGGGTCCAAAATTTCGATCTGATGTATATCTTAATATTGTGCACTAAGGCGTTTCAATTTTAACTTTTGGAGAGGGTACGGGAAAAAAAGTTGCAAAATGTCAAATGAATGAACGTGGTTAAAGTTTGGAGTCTCGAACTTGATCCTTATCCCACCCATTTTGATTTAAAATTTCAACATTTACATAATCTGAAAAAAATTCATTTCACTTTTTTATGCAGATGTTGGTGAGAAAAGTGAAGTGCATTTTTTTCAGATTTTTGTTAGAAAACCACTCTGAAATACTTGATTTTTACCATTTTCAAACATGATTTTAGAACCCTTGAAAACTGTGAAAGTTGCAAAAATCTATTAAACCCTGTTTTAAATGAACAGAACCGACAACAACTGAAAAAAAAAGTGAAATGAATTTTTTTCAGGGGTTTGTTTGAAAACCAATTCGAAATATGTGATTTTACCATTTTTATGTATGATTTTGGAATCCCTGAATATCGAAAAAATTCACAAAAACTGTTTTGTTAATTTCATATGATTTAGGCACATTCATACCATTCGATTTCTATGTAAATTTTGAAATTTTAAATCAATACTTGGTGGGGTAAGGGTCAAGTTAACCACCTCAAATTTTAACTACGTTCATTTGACGTTATTTGCAATTTTTTTCCATACCCTCACCAAACTATTGAAAAAAAAAAAAAACGTAAAATTTAAACGGCTTAGTATGCACCTACCACCAATAAATATCACTTCAAAATTCAACCGGGGCAAATTTACTATGCTTATCTTCTCATAGTCTTTTTTATACAAATTTAAACTTGCTGCTGAATGGAAATTTCATTTTTAGTTGATGGAACACACAATCTGAAAAATTTCAGGTGGTGTAAGAGCACGTTTGTACCACTCTGTTTGCCGGCCATGATTCACCTTCAATGGTACCGAAAACTGAATTAAAAAATCATTCGATGAATTGAGAACGTATCTCTATCCAAAAAAATTCCATTTCTGCAGATATATTGAGGGAGGTGGCTGAAACAGATTAATTCTACACGTGATGATGAAGATATATTAAAAATTCAACTTTTGTTCAATTTTTATCAATAATTTGCTTCCATATTTTCATTATTTCTTCTATTTCGAGAGGTTTAGATCCTTATCTCTTCCTTCGATCTAGAAATAGTACTCAGGTATTTAGATCCAGTAAATAACAGACATTCATTAGTGTAAACTTTTCACTCAAATTGCTACATAAAGATGGAGGGGTAAGGGGTGAATGAATTGAAAAAAATGAATTATCCCGTTTGTCTCGATTCTTGAAACTTGTACCTTGTAAAAATAAATGTTTCACAGTTGCCATCAGCTTAGAAAATTAATATAATAGTTTACTTCCAAGAAATCCATTTCAATCAAACAATTGCTTCAAATTATCGAAATTTTCCACCTGCTTCGATCCATTAAATCACACTTTCACGCTACAGTGTTAACAAATGAGAGGAAAAAATGGCGATATTTATCTCACAGTCGACTGAAATTAATATTTAAAGTGAGAAAACGGTGACGATATCGCTGATCCTGTACATCTGTAATTTTCAGTCTATCAAAACAATAATACTTTTCCAGCGTAACCAGTAGATCTCGTGTTATTCAGCCAATACCTAATTATCATTTATTTCATTAGACGATAATGTAATGTTGGCCGAGATAATATTGGTTCATTCGCATTTCTAATGTAGCCAATTTTTTTTCTTTTTTTTTTTCATTATCTTGCTCTTCGCAAAGAACAGTTAAAACGTGAGAGATTACGCCAGCATGTTGGAAACAGGTACCATGTAGAGGGCTTTCGTATTGTTTCCTCTATAATTCGATGTTATTCACACCGACGACGTCGAGGACGCGAACAATAAAATGAATAAGAAATACTAATGTACAACGAACTCTGGACGTCTTTCATCGATTTTTTTTTCTTTCGCACGGCGACGAATTCGAGTCACATTCTTGCCAGAATAGCGAGAAGAAGACGATTAAAGCGTCAAAACTGTTTCCGAAAGCGAAATACACGAAAATTGTTTCGTTTCGCGTAACACGCTAGCACAAAATTCGCGCAGCGCGACGCGACGCTCATCTCTTTGAATACAACGAAGACCGAAAAGATTTTTCAAGGTATTCGTAATTTTCAAGGCGCCGTGTTACGTAAATTCACATGCTGTTCGTTACATAACGTTTCACGCTACATAAGTACTCGTATTATCTGGTCGGTCGTACGTAGAATTGGCAACCGTGTACGAACAAAGAACGGAACAAGACAGAGGGTAACGTCTTACCAGAGAGCTTCGAAGAGTACATAAGAAGGACGTAATGAGAGGAAAAAAAGAAACAAAGAGATGCGTAGAAGCGCGGGTAAAATGTGAAGAACTGAAGAAATAAAAAAATTGTCTCGAACTGGTTTAGCTGAAGACTTGCTTTTGTACAGAATGATAGTCCCCTCTTTCCTTGTACACTGAATTATGAAGAACCGCGATCTTCTTTTACACATTAATCTGGCCGCAGTGTTGCCATCCGATTTATCGCCGATCACACATTCGTCCATCAATGAAATAATATTATTCGTACGTTTCTCGCAGCCGGATGCACAGTACGCAAACGTAAGTAACGAAATTATGCTTCTCATATCGCGTGTTACATTTTAAAAATATCGTAATGTAATTATTTAAAATTAACGAATTTTTAACATCATTTCGCGACCAGCTGCACTTTTTTTTCAATAGCTCCTCCCCAAAACGACTCCCGGTCCTGGTCGTATGCACGATGCAAAAGTGGGGGTAAAAAGACTCATCGGCTTCGGTACCATCGAAAAAAAGATTTATAAAGCAAATCATTATTGTATAATCACTCAACACTATGAAAACGTTGGCGTTAAGGTTTAGTGAGTTTCTTGTAAAATTTTTCCATCATCAACCGGTGAACAATTATTTTATATATTGGTGTAGTAGTGATACTGGCAACACTGTTTGCAATATCGTACTTCCTGCGTAAAGCGTCCCTAACTATCGTGATGCGGTCATTAATTCTGTTTTACCTGAGTACGCGGGCCATGCCGGCCGGTGCCGAGAACACTGTCGTCTACCTGGCCAACGACTTCTGCATCTAACCGAGAGCGAAGACATCCAACCAAGAAGCAAGCTCTTCCATTTGACCATCAAATTCCTAAGAGTGAAGATGGTGAGCTGTGGGTGTTTTTGTCATCCTCTTCTTTAATGCATGGTTAGCATGTTGTTCAGTTCTGTTAATTTATGTTCTCGGGTACCGGCTTTTTGTACCAGTTTTCAGTTTTAATGTAACGATTGTAAAAATTTCAATTCGTATCAGTGTAACTTTCAATTTCGAGTTCGCGATTTTGAATTACGTGCCGATTATTTCTACGTATTATTATTATTTTTTTTTTTTACGAAATGAAATTCACCAAGGTAAGGATTTTTTTGCATAATACGTATTTATAATTTTTTTTTTCGTATTTACCATCTTCAAGTTTCCACGTTTGAAGTTTTATAACTGCATAATTTTGAATTCATCTCATCGATGCACGCTGACAAAGCATTTTTGTTTGGCTGAAAAATAAAAAAATTAATGATTAGAATTGAACTTCATTAAAACAGAAAGGCTAGGTTGATTTTATGAGAAATGATAGATCAACAGAATACGACAAAACCGGCTTAATCATTCCCATAGGCTAATACGTTATTGTAAAGGAACTGAAAAGCAAATGTAATATTAGGTCGCAGGATTAGGTTTCACTTCAATTTTGAAATTTTGAATTGAAGAGCTTAAGACGAAAAATACTGTAAATGAATTTTTTTTCCTTTTTTCAAATTCAAAACATCAAAAAAAAATATTAGTGGTTTTTCTTTATGCTTTGAGTATACAACAAATTTCGTTGAGATATTCGAGTATTCCGTAAAGTAAACGCTTTTCTTTAAAATTTCTCTTAATGCGATAGGAACTAGGAAAATAATTATTAAACTCAATCTTTTAAAAAGTTACATTAGCTAGCAATTTGGAATAATAAACAGAATGAAAAATTTTTTTAAATAAAAATTAAAAAGATCAGTTACAACTTTACAATATTGCTGAAAGTACTGACAGCGTTGAGGTATCGTGATATAACGACGGCTTATAAAACAATACCTGAATGACATAATGCCCTTGAATTCTAATCAAAAACAAAAACGTTTGATTATTTTGATACCATATCAAAAAATTGTTATTGCCAAAACTAGAAAAATCATTTTCATGAAAAGTACTTATTCGCGACATATCTTCAAATTTGATATGGACACACTTCACGTACGTCATCCGGATGACTAGAGTGGGCAAGTTTATAAAACAAAAACTAATTCAGTCAAAGAGTTGGAGTTGGACGTAATGCAAAATAACTGCAATTTACCTTGAAACAATGTTGCAAGTTGCCTGTAAAAGAAAGAACGACCTTACATCATAGCAAGAAAACATCGTCTCGAGTCTAGCACTGCCAATCGTTTCAAATAGTGAAACTTGTGATTTCTCGCGTGTTATCCTTACATACGTCGTCGGTAGTTCTCCATGTCGAATAGAAAACAGTGTTTCACTTTATCATTGCAGGTTTTGATGAAATTAAGCAAAAATGTATATCGATATTCTTACTATTTATGCCACTCACCAAAATGTATGCAAGATCAGCCATCTCGAGGAATATTCACGTTTGGCAGTGGAAAATCGCTCAACACAAGGAGAGAATATAAGGCAACAAAACTAGTCGGATACTCTGCTGAGCAAATGTACACCATAGTTTCAGATGTTGGCAGTTATAAAAATTTTCTTCCGTTCTGTAAAAAATCAGATATAATCGAACGAAAGAAAGATTTCTTAAAAGGTAATCTAGAAATCGGATTTCCACCGTTAGTAGAATCGTACACGTCGCATGTAACGTTAAAAGACAATGAATTTGTACAAGCGGTATGTAAAGACAGCAGGTTATTCGATCATTTAATAACTGTTTGGCATTTTGCTCCTGGAATCAAAGAAGTACCAAATACGTCAGTCGTCACATTTTATCTATCATTTCAATTCAAGTCATTAATATATTCTCAGATGGCTAACGTTATTTTCAATGAATTGGTGCATAAGATGGAGAACGCGTTTCTGAAAGAGGCGCGAAAACGATATGGTAAACCAACAGTTACAACCCAAACTTTATCTGCAACCAAGGCGTAGAATTTTATCTTGTATGTTTAATCTCGTATTCGTATTAATTGTTCAGTTACCAAACTAAAGCGTCTTTGCTCTTTTCT
Source organism: Ferrisia virgata (assembly GCA_900060175.1). NCBI lineage: Eukaryota > Metazoa > Arthropoda > Insecta > Hemiptera > Pseudococcidae > Ferrisia > Ferrisia virgata. The sequence continues at coordinate 45,278 of FIZR01020690.1, read as the reverse complement.
ATTCGAAATGATATTTGTTATTTTACTGTAACTCAGAAATATAACGCTGCTTCGTAAGTTTTCATGTCTGATTTTAATATACAGTATTTTTATCATTACCTTATTCATTTCGAAATTGACAGTGCTAAAATTAAATGCGTTCAAAAACAGATTTTCGTTATAGTTGACCAGCAGTGAACTACGAAATTTTCAGGTTGTACAATTGTTGCACGCATTGCATTTATCAAAGCACTGAATAATACACATTCAATCTCGAGTAACATCCATATAATACCACACAATATCTCAGCAAGATGAATTAAAATTATTCAACATCATCATTAATACTGTAATTAACACTTCAATTCAAAATTTAGAAAAAAAAGTAGAAAAGAACCATGACGGTTATTATTACTAATAGCGGCAGTTTGTTTTCAAACAAAAATTCAGGCTTGAATATGCTGCACGTGGTGAACGATTATTTACATAAATTGACCTTGAATACTTTTATGTGCCGGATAGAAGATTATGAACGTTGAATTGAAAATAAAAATTTTTTCCTTTTATAAAATTTTAATAGAAATTTTGTTTTAAATTTTGACTTACATGTAATATTTTGCATCTTTTATCATGACATAACTCTTCTAATACCAGTCGTTTATTGAAAAATGTTTTTTTTTGTAACGAATGAATTACCTACTTTTAAAACCTACTTCAGTCAAGTTTCAATTTTTTTACGCCAGCAGTACCTGTACCACAGTGTAAACCCTCCCTTGAAATGGAATCGTTGAACTTGCCGCCATTTCATTTCATCGCCGCCCGTCATCGAAGTGGTCGCGTTCTTCGTTTCTAACTCGCAACTCTCCACATTACATTATTCATTTTTCATTTTCATTTGCGAGTTGAATTGTGGAAGCGTATGTAATTTTGTGCTGTAATATTTTGTTATAGCAACGGTATTATTTTTTGCGTGTTAGATGATTGAGTATTCCTTCTTCTTGGTAATGTATTATTTTACATTTCTTAGTATTTATTCTAAATTATCCTCTGTCGTATCCGGAATAATATCCGTTGTGCCGCACTATTGTTTAATTTCGTCACGTGAATGTCGATTCGATGAAATCATCTTTTTCTGTTTATTCGTTATTAAATCATGAAGTATGGTTTTCCATTCACGTTTTAAATACTTGTTTGGATAATTTTCTTTGTAATTAGCACTTCGCTAAAAGTGAAAGTATGTTTTTAATAATTCCGATAGTTTATTATTCAGATTGTTCTTTTCATTACTACACGTGATATTTTTGAAGCCGCTCAAGATAGATGCACGTGGAATAGCAGAATTGAAAAATATAATATGGTTTTGACGAAGAAATGGTCGATTGTGGTAACTCCACACCAATGGGATGTATGGATAATTCCCATTGCGGTGAGAGTTCCCGTAATTTGTCATTTATTTACGTTAATTGAAGCAGTCAGTCATTTGATAATTTATTTTGCATGCATCGAGATCTGGTAACTCCACCACCATTGGCACCATCTCCTGTTGAAAGCCAATGGTGTGAGAGTTCCCTCACCTCCTTGCTCTTAAGAATTTCTCCGAATTTTATTATATCGTTAGTTATTTGAGTTTAAATTGTAGTTTGTGCTTCTATTTAATTTGCTGTGTTGTAGAAATGAAGAGCTAATATTTATTATATACGTTAAATGATATTGTATCCAGATGTGTGTACGATGCGTAATTTTTTAAAGCTACGATTTGTATTTACCTCAGTAAAGCAGCTAAATTTTTGCTCAGTTTAATGAAATTTGCATTTTATGGGCGTACATGAGTTACTGCTCATTGGCATAATGACGGCCTTTTTTTTTTTCAGATATTATGTCATGAATTGGTTATAACGTGTATCTCTTCGAATATTACTACGGTGTTGAAATAATTGACTTTCATTTCACGTCGACGCAAATCAAAAATATGATTCAATCTTAGTTCCTGCGAATACGTCATCGCTGAAATGATTCACAAATTATTTTTTAACTGGTTGAGCCTTGGATTATGTTGAGGCACTCATAAGCATAAGAAACCCCTTCGTTCGTTTGAAGCTGTGTTAGAATTCGCTTTCACGAAAAATGTAGGAATCACGTTTAAGTTCATTGCCACACGATGATCTATTCATGGCCACAGAGTTTCGTATTCGTATTCCTTTTGTGCTGAAATCATCGTGTGAAATAATACGCGATATTGTCGGTTAACGTCGCCTTCAACTTGTTAAAATTTATTTGTCTATTCCACTATTCATCTATTTGCCATTTCGTATGGTTATGTATAGAAGCTAACGGATGCCAGAGTTCAACAATCTCATAAGAGCTAACTTGTAAGGTAACATTTAGAAGCTTTGTTTCAACGTAATATTCATTATAATATTATGGTCGAACAGAAGAAAATATTGTATTTCACCAATTAACCTGCGCAAAAAATTCCCAATAGGTGTATTGAATTTTTATTTCCTTTATAGGTTTTTCCAAGCTAATGAAACTTGTATTTTCGGTCTAGTTTTAACGTGAACTTACATGCCCTAGTGATGGGTATTTTCGTACAATATATTTTCTAGATCAGCGATGTACGCATTGAACGTCTCTGTATATTTAATCTTTTATGTTTAGATAAATTAATGATGCATTTCCGCGATAATGTTTACATTATAAAATCGAACACTTGTTGATTAAATTTACTCCATGGTTAATCGCTCGTTCGGTTTGTAACGTATAGCTTTTTTATGATACTGTCTTCATTATCGAATTATTCAAGCATGAATGTTATACCTTGCATTGCTTTTTGAAGCAAGTTTGTGCGACAAATTTTGAACAATGAAAATACTATATCAAGGACGTTGTATAAAAGATGTTAGAGATACAAGTAATTTCATGAATAAACTTTTGTTATAATATACTGTTCAACTATATTCAATTGAAAGCATTTAGATTATTTCAGTTCGAAACGAAAATTCGAAAAAAATAATTAATGAAATGTTAGAATAATTGGAGTGCATGTAATACGATCCTACATTATTAGTTCATCGAAAGTAACAGTAAGTTACACAATACCATTCTCGACTAAAATGCTTTCAATGCATTATTCCATTATCATAATCAACTTATCGATAACATATGTACTATTGCAAAAAATTTCCACCTCACACCCACTGAGATTATGTCTTATGATAATTGTTTCATGTTGATTAACACTTGAACGTAGATTTTTTTCAGTAGGATGCACGTCGGAGAAGTAGGTTTTCAAGGCGAGGTTACAAGAGGGCGTTCAACACCGCAAATTCTCAACGTACAATGTTCATAATCAATCGATGTTCTTTAGATCATGCAAAATGGGATTCAGTGAATGCGAAAAATTGACATGGAAGCAAATCGAAAAATCATGCCGGTCAATTATGAACTCGCATGTTGAAACTGAAAATTACTTTAAAAATTCACGGTGGTGGTATTGTTTTCTTTTCAATAGTAGTAGTATGTTTTGTAAATTTTATGTAAGTTATCATTATTTTCGACATTATTTTCATTCTTCTGCTGCTTCAGGTGGTTCTGTTTCTTCTTCCGATTTCGAGTCCGAATCAGAATCAAAAAATGAAAAAAATTCGTCTTTGCTTCCAAACCCTTCGGATAACTTGGTTTTAGTATTATTTAACATTTCTTCTAGTTCTCTTTCAAGACTGCTGAACATGGCATCGAGATCTTGCATGAAAGATGAATTATCAGACCATCGAAATTTGACCGGTAAATTTTTCATACTTGCGAATTTTTCCAATCTTTCTATTTTTGCAGGTGGGATTAATTTGATAGGCAGTGATGATACGACATTTTCTACATCTCGTTTTGAAATCTTTTTCGTTTCGTCAGTGTTACTGAAAGGATTTGCACGTACGGTTAAAACTAACAGAATCTCGACAACAATGATTGGACTAACCTGTAAAGTAAAATTCAAGTTCATAAGTATCGTGATCATATTTTTCATTAAATTATACTTATAATGTTCAAATTTTAATTTATAATATTGATATGTTTCGAAGGTTTAATCCGATGAATGTGTTTATTCGAGTAGATAGTCTTGTATCGTCGTAACCCAACCCAACGTGAAATATTTACAGAAGAACGAAATAATCGGTTTTTTCACTTCGGTATTGTTTATTTGAATGATTTACCAATTACCTACATGCTACGTCGAATAGTTCGACATGTTGAAGTGTATTCAAAGTTCATTAAACTACCATAAATGATTTTTTTGCGTTTAAAACGCTGATACCAAGGTTATTGCTTTTATCTTCGGTTTAAAAAATACTTAGTTTCTGATAAAGATTAGCATTTATTTTTTGATTCAATGAGTTGAAAATTTTTTAATATCGAATGAATTTAATAAACATTAATAAAAAGCTTTGTGTTTCTAATATTTTACAAATAATTTTCCATCAATCATGATTTTGTTTGCGGTAATAATACGATTGAATTCAGGGAATCAACACGACAATGAACTCACATGATAGTGGTGAAGTTATTTATTTAGTTCAACAACTTCATTATCATTTGTCAAATCAACTTTGAAGAATTACTTTTGCAAAAATGAATGTTTTTACGATCACAATCACCTTTCACGATGAAAATACAGTTATATGCATCTCGTTATTAAAACAATTCAAATGAAAACCAAAAAGAATGAAACGAAATATTCTGTAAATTTCAAATTGAATGTTCGTAATTACTTGACGAATTAAAATTGAATATCATATTAATTTTATGATCGGATAACATTATATTAAGACGTTTGAATTCCAATACCGATGTTTTAATCTTTAGTAATAATACATTTAATTCTGAAAATGGATAAAATTTAATGGAAAATTATTTCTTATCGGAATAAAAATTGATGAACACTACTAACGTCTTGGTTAGAATTTAATTTCGATTAGGTATAGAAACACAAGACATTTCATTATTAAAATTGAAACTAAATTGTTTTGAAAAATTCCAATCGTTACTTTTAATTGTTTTAATTAGCGAAAAGACATATTAATTGAATTAAATTAATAACTTCAAAATCCAATACATTACTAAATTAACACTTCACTTTTCAAGTATGTACTTAGTGTAGAATGAGTATATAATACGTACCGTAAACCAGATCATCTTCAACTTCACAGTGCACTGTTCATGGAATCAATAATTGTATACTTTATCAAAATCATCATTATAATATATTTTTATATAAACCTTTGTCGAAAAAAAAAGTTACGGATATTCGATCGAATATATACACTTGAATTTTTTTCATATTCAATCTAATTTATTGTATAATTGTTCAATGTCAAAATTATTAACGCATTAAGCATATAATTTATCGGATTATTCGATTATAAGTCTATATTTCCTTTTTTTTTTCAGTTACAAAAAAAAAAGCAGACTGCGCAACATAAAAAGTTGAAATGGCCCATAAAATGAAAAAAAAAAAAAGGGAATCTTTAAAACGGATTACTGATGTAATTTCGTCGCACGACAATAATGAAGGGAACCCTTTTTATGAAAATTTTTATTATGTATAAAAGAGAAATTATTATCATTGAAACGCGTTGGTAAACGACAATACTGTGACCAATTTACATCGTAAGGATTTGTTATTTTTGTTAATATTAATTTTATTCCTTCTTGAAATTTTATTTCCTACGTCGAAACAATTCTTTAAATTCCTACTGGGAATACTGCGAATTTTTTTGCATCCGTTGACGAAAAATTTCTACTTGTTTTTTTGGTCACGGGTAAAGCGGAAAATTAAATTATATCCAATTTGCGAAATATTTCTCGTTTGTTTGCGTATTTACGCTGTTTTAGTCGTAACTTTTTATCTAGTGAATTTTTTTCCGAATCTGAATTTATAGTAATCACGTTTGTAACTTGAATTCTTTTTCAGTTAATTCTCCTCGAAGGTTGAAAATATTGTGTAGAGGAAGTTGATGAATCGACATATATCTATTTAGAACATTTACCAAACGAGATGTTCCTTCCGGTATCTAATCAAGTGTGAAATTTTTCTCAATTGCGAAGTTTTTCATCTTTATATTTTCATATTTGTCATTGATATCTTTTTGTGAAATGATATTTCCAAAATTTATACCTGTCACATTATTTGGATGTATAATTCGCTAGTATTGTTTATCAAATATTTTTTTTTTTAAATAAGCGAATTCTAAATATGATGTGTTCATCATTTTTTAAAATTTTATTACAGAAATACTCCTATCAATTATATCGAATGTTTGATAAGTCATCTATTGTCTTGAAGCTTTCGTGTGCTTTCATGAATTATCATTTCTAGGCTATTTATGTAATCTATCAAACATAAACGTCAAATAAGTCGCCGATTTCTGTTGTATTTCGAAAGCTTAGAAAGCCCCCCCCCCCCTCCCACTCGAAATGAACTTTACATATGAGATTACCAAGATTACCATATAGTGCTTGCCGTTAAGGGTGAATTATTGAAATTTTTATTCGCATTTTCGCGTCATGTTGTTAGCTACTTATTCCAACACTACACGATGAAAATAAACCACCTAACAGGATTTATATTTTACACCTCTTGTTTATAATATTGCCAAAGTATAAAATTTTAATCTACGTCTTCAATTATAATAAATCAATTTTAAAAGGGAGAATTTGACTAGAAAGTACTCGCGTGTTATGTATTTATCTGGTTCATCTTTCGATAAAAAAAATATTAATACGAATTTAGTATTTCAAACACATCTTCTACGACAATGCCACGTCCTACATTTTTAATAATTTTAAAGTTTATAGGTCTCGTTGTGTGCATTTCTCGTACATTTTAAAATTGATAGATGTATATTTTTTTCAAAAATGTGTTTTCTTTGTTCCTATTACTAACACCGTTGTAGTGTTTTTTTTTAACTTCTTATTAAATAGAATCTTTTTTTTTATTTCAGTTCTTCGGATCGAGGAATGATTCTTTGAAAACAATTTTAAAATTATAAAAATATTTTAGGAAGCAATATAGTTTCGAATATTTTTATATTTCAGCCATATTCGGGTTCATTTCAGAAAAAAGATCTTCGCAGTTTTTGCAAATAAAGATTTTCTTGTCATCAATTTATCATTACGACTATTCAAGTTACGATGGGGAACTATAATTGGCCATAGATACTGAAGATGAAACATGTTTACTTGAAACATTTAGATCATTCTCAAGCAAGAAATAGAACAGTTAACTTTGTTCCATCTTAATATTATAGAACGTTCAAGTTTTTGAACATCATAACAAATTACGAAGTGAAAATGACATTCGTAGTCATACAGATTGTAAATGAATTTTTCATTTCTTTACAGCTTAGAAATATGTAAGGCTTTGGTATTTCTTTTTCTTATTTTATTTAGGTGATTTTTTTTAATCTCAAATTTACTAAGTATTAAACTATAATTTGAAAATGATAATTACAATTTTATTCGGTTCTCGCCGCATGTTAATCCGTTCACTGGTTCAACTTTACAACCCTACTGGATTAAACATTCCATATTATTTTACAGTTTATTATATTTTAATACCTTCGTAGTGTAATTTTATTGGCAAAAAAAACTTTTTACCGATGCTTTTAAAATACTTAAAAATTTCTCCACGTTTGCTACATTAGGCGATAGCTAAAATGCTGACATTACGCAACATTGATCATTTCTTTAGCTATAGTTACACGCAAAATTACATGTTCGGTAAGTTTTTATAATTCTTATAAATTTACGACTTTACGAGATTTCCGTTTGGAGCTAATAACACGATCGCAGGTAATTTAAAGGCGTTTTAAAACGTTATGCTTTTAACACATAAAACTCGCAAGTTGCTGGTACTCGATAAGAACTCGCTTTTGAGATTTATAAAGCATTTGAATCTAACGTAAAAAGCTTTCTACCAGAAAATGTTTACTTTTAGTATGTAACATATTGAGATAATGTGAAAAGTTGAGAAATTTTCATTTTCAGCTGAGCTTTGTTGTTACCTTTCGTTACATGTGTTTATTTCCGTTTTTTTAAAAACAACCTGCGTAATCTTCGTCGGCATACTAGAGTAACAGTGATATCGTGTAAGTTGCATATTTGCTGTATTCATAACTTTATAAATGTTGAATAAGCAGCCATCTAGCTGAATTGCAGGCACTGGAATCAGATCAGTTGAACGTTTTAAAAAATGAAAATTTAATATTACATAATTATTTTTCGTGATAATCCGAATAGTGTAAATGAGCAATAATTGCACCAGATGAAATATATAATTCTATTATACGAATTGTATACCTAATTAATCGAAATATATTTTTATTTCACCGTTGATCGCTTCGTAGACCGTATATTGGAATTGTTGACAATGAAACGTGAAGCTAGCGACGTTTAAAAGTAAACAATTTAAAAAATTCATCGACCATTTGACCGGCGACAGTAGCTATGGCGAAGGAGTTGGAATATAAGAAGCTTAATGCCTGGACGATGCGACTTACGTTCGTTAAAAGATGTTAATTTGATTAAAGGAGAAAATTTTTTGTCATCAAAATACCTCTATAACGGTTCAAATATGGCAATCTATTTCAAGGATGGCCAAACATTTATATTAAAGTTGGCGCGATACGCCGGTAGACGCAGGCGTGGAGACATCGGGTGGATTATTAGTATAGTACAGACGTCGTAGTAAGTACGAGCTTCGCGAATAGTTAGTACATCCCGCGGGTCACGATGAGACATGACTAGCGGTAGCTCCGAATTACTGCTCGATCCTTTGCAGGAATTACGTAAGAAGAAACTCACGGAGCTGGCAACGACCAGAAAAAAAGCCGATCAAAAATCCAGACGAGAACAGGCTTGGTTCTACGCCACTTTATTCTTCGCCATGGCCACAGTGACCACCGGCACATCGCTATTATTCCTGGTACCATTATACGTAGATCCTGCCATATCAACGCTAATAGCGGATTTCGTCCAGGAACCGGTTACCTGTACCACGACAAGAAGAGACGATTACAGCGGACTTTTCAACTGCTCGTGGAGTTCGTGCAGAGAAGGCTGCACTAGTGATTTTTACCGGTGCACGCATATTTACGTAGAATATGCGGAAAATTCATCGGAAACAGCTGATCAACATGATTCTTCCAATTCAAAACACCACGAAGCTGTGTTATTAGTGAACATCAAAGGGTGCGGGTATCCGCCGAATGTTCGATGTTCGAATTTTACCGCTAAATACGGAGTTCTCGGTGCGTCCTTTCCGTGCTTTTATTCGAGGCAAAATAAAACCGTCGCTATGAACCGGTACGATCGAACCGAACAGGTTCGCACTATTATTAATTACTTCGTTGTGCCGTTTGTTATTTGTATATTATCTTCGGTTACCTTATGTGTGATGCATTGTGACTGCCGGACCGCTCATCCAAAGGGTGTTGAAAAACAACACAGTACAGAAGAACCGAACAGGTTTGTTTGTTTACCTTTTTCATTTGTTGCAATACGCTTCCTCAATTTGTACCTTTTTGAGCTTACGTTCATTTCATATCCACCGCATCGATAATACGAATTACCTGAAAGCGGAGAAATTTTAAAACACGTGAAAAATTATGCTGACGTTTTCTGAAATGAGTTGAAATAGATGGATTACCTATCCGAGAATAATGTGTGAATTTTGCGCGAACTTTTATTTTCAAAAAACAATATTGCTAAATAACGTTGCTGAAGAGAAAGTTGAAAATTAATAAATATCGATAGGATCAGTCAACAGAATAGTTTTTGTATTTAATTTACCTATATTACCAATTGTTTTCTTGTGTCAAAATGTCAATTTGATCATTGATTGATGATCCTCATGATGGTAAGCAAATCTAAAAAGTTAGAAGGAATATCAGTTTTACTAACAAATTCAATAAATATAAACTTTTCAGGTCAAAGTGATGGAAAATTTAAGTATAATAATTTTTGCTCGTTAGTTTATTTGCTTCATTGAAATAAGTTTTAAAATTTTAGCTTGGAACTCGGTTCTTTATCGAATACCTTTTTTAGTTTTTGAAAAAAATAAAATTAAAAAAATAGGACGATTTTATTATGGACTTTGGAACTTTCTAGCTATTTACAACTTGATCTATTCGAAATTATTCATAGTTAAAAGTACTACAAACTTGACATTCATCTTGAAAATAAATACTTAATAATTAATCCGGATATAATGAAATAAAGATGATATTTACTTTGCAATTTCGGAATTAGCGGAATATTTCAAAAAAATATGTTTTAGTATCTATTGATGATACTAGCAACTTTTTATATTGATTTTATTTTTAAAAAAAGTTCATTCAAGTATTTATTTTATTATTTATTCCTTTATAAGTACAAAATTGGCAAACAATTTGGTTTCAAAAAATTCCCAATTTGATGATAGTAAGCAATTTATCAACGATTAAAAAATGAGTGTTTCGATGTGAAGAAAAAACATGTACCTTATATCAGTGTGATAATAGATATTTAAAAAAATATTTTTCTGACAGTTGAAGTATAAAAATTTACATCTTTCTATCATTTAATGGTTTACAATTTTTATTCATTTAATTTTCTATCGCTTCGCATACAAACAACAGATAATTATTTGTTTTCACATTGCAAAAACCTCACTGCATAATTTTTTCCTATCTTGATCCGTATATCCTTATTATACCTTATTGCCCTGATACAGATTTAAACATTTTTTTTTATTAATTTACACCATGTCAAAACTACATAAACAATCCTCGTTCATGTAACATCTAAAACCAGGAAAATCAATAAAAAATAATTTAATCCATCGGAAATTTGAAATAGGAATTTTAATCAGTACCGACAACGTGACAAGATAATTTACTAGTTCGCAGATTACCCTATTAACTTGGTAAATAGGCAATTCGTGTTATACAACCGCAAAGTGAATGTATATTCATGGAATTGAAGGGACTGAACTTGTACTCGATACAACGGTTACCCCGAAGATAATCGATGGGTTTAAAAAGTATCAATTTATATTGTTCTAATTCTTGTTTTTAAATTTATTGTGAAGTACGTATAATAATTTATCTAGCTCCAGTGCCATATAAAATATAATAATTGAGTTCTGCCGAAGAAATGATCTCGTTTCGTAAAATGATGCTGATATTTACCTATGTGTGAGTTACTAGGTTGGTATTCTATTCGAACTATCATTTATTTCGACTTTAGCTGAATTTAAATTTAAATTCACTCAAAATTAAAACTATGTAACTTATTAAAAGAAAAAAATTTTGTAAAAATTCATTTTTATTGATAAAAAAACCCACCGGAATTCCTTGGCTCCGATTTGAACGATGCTTCGATGCAAAAGGAGTTGAGCAATCCCCATAACTAAATTTTCAGCCGATGGAAATGATTTTGATTACTCCAAAAGTACACGGTACCCAAAGTTCAAAATCTTAATCAAGTATTTTGGTGTGCAAAAAATGAAGATTTTGAAGTTCTAGATAGCAAAAGCAAAAGTGATGTGAACTGAATTCCTAATAAATATCATATCAACCCGCCGAATTGATTTTCAGGTATTTCCGATTGTTTTGGATAAGCCCCCTCCCTCCGCTTCCATCACCTGTTGAATTTTAACTTATTTTCAACGTGTACCGAAGTAACATTAAAGTTACCACTGAAGGCCACAAGTAGCTTACAATAGCCTAAATTGGTTAAAGAAGTCGATTTTAGGTACGAATCAAGCTCTTGTTAGTTTCAAAAAAAATTTCAGTTATTCTTTGAAATTTTCAAATTTTTATTAATTTTTCAATAAAATACATATTTGTACCAACTCACCGGTCCGGATCATTCCAAAAAAAAAAAACAAAAACAAATGGTCATAAGAAGTTTGAAATGAGTTCAGATCGTTTGTGCAAGTTCTCACCATTACCTTACTTTCAAAAATTTTTTTTAAATGTTATTTTTCAAATTTTTTTTTTAAATTTTCTGAAAAAGTAGAAAGAAATTTCTACTTAGAAATGCTCTCCCGAAATGAAGAAATAATATCAATTTTAGACCGTTGAGCCCAATATTTCAATTTCAACCCTCCTCCCCCTCTCTCAAACCAAAATACGTCATTTTCCATGTTTGAAACAAAATAGACTTTTTCTGAAAAATTTCAATAAGAGGGATGCACAGACGCACTCGAACTACTACAGACTATTTTTACAGGTTTTCCTTGGAAATTCTAGAGAAAATTTTGGATATCAGAAGGTACAACCGAAAAAAACCTCAGATGAATAAGTTGCCTAGCAACAAATTCTGCAGCATTTTTAGATAAAAAATTGGAAATTTTTGAAATTGACCTGAGATTTTCTAAAAAAAAAATTCAGTTACGTGTGTGTTTACTCCTGCAATGATTAGGATAGGCAAAACATCATACATACATCTAGGTTGAGTTGTTCTATTTGTGGCATGACGGAAGTACCATCGAAGCGAAACACTCTGTAGAAGAAATCAGTATGTACAAAATTACTTTGTAGCCCATTCAATTTCCATGTTATGTAAAAACCAAACTGATGGAAATTTGATCAATTAAATCCTCGAAGTTGTTTTTTTTTCATTCAACAGGTAACAATTGCTCCTTCAATTTCGCAATTTGGCCAAAAATGAATCTCACAAAATTTGCCCAGTTTGGCATCTGAGCATTTGCTAACCATTCCTAAATTTGAAAATTCATTTTCAACCTAATTTTTTGAAAAAACTCTTATCGTCAGGGAATCGGAGCGTAGCCGGAGGGTGGAGGGAGGAGGGCCGGTCAATTTTTTTGGAGCCGGAGGAACTTAAACTAAAAATCTTTGAGCCGGAGGTACTTTTTAAAAAATTGTGGAGCTGGAAGGACTTGAATCTCCCATAGGTCGGTTACTCGTATAAGAAAATTGAAAAACCACGCAATGACTTCATTGTCATTTCTTTTGATTTGTGACATGTAGAATTGACGAAGATACACAATGTTACTTGTGGATATTTATTGTAATTTTAAGGGAATATTGATGGCTCGATAAAAATATAATAAAGTTTTAATTGCTGTTTGATGTCTAAATAATGATACAAACTCTAACAAGTGCCTATATTTGAGGGATGGTTAACCAGCTGATTAATGTAACATTAATTAATAGGTGGTTTTCTATAAGTATACGAAGATGGTAAACTTTCGGTAAAATAAATATACGACGACACTGTCGTTCCTAGCTACCTGCCTACTCGAATATTAATTAAATTTTAAGAACAGGCAATAAATAGGTAAATTTATAAATTACAATGCACTTGTACATCATTTATTTGGATAAACCATTCAGTTGGTTGATATTCGTCCAAGTATAATACGACGAGTATAAAATCTCAAAAAATATGGTTTACATTGTATAAAAAAAAAAAAGTATATGTAATAGGTACAAGACTGTACATACCATCAGTTAAAATTATTGCTACGTCGGTCGTTATCATTTTTCATTTATTTTGTCATGGTATTGTCGATTCGGCCACTATTGGGCGTGTAATTTTCACACATGGCGGTTACACGAATACAATTTCGTTGAATTCATGTATCAACCGATATGTATCGAGGAAAAAATACAACTTGCAAAGCTTTTACTGACTTAAATCTAGTTTCAGACGTTGATGGATGATGTAATATAACTCACTTATTATACAGGTACCTACGAGACAAGCGGAATTTTTTTCCCTTTTCTTTTTTTTTTTTCGAACCACCGACGAAATACTACACATGTACTAACATTTTCCTATCATCTTCATCGTGTACACGTACTATCGATCGTTTGCTTTCACGTCGAAGTTCACCCGAATGAAAATTTCAATTAACATAATACTTAAATAAAATTTAGCAAGTTTTTAATAATTGGCGAGTGCAATATCTGTTACTAAAACTAGTACTAAATTTACTTACTTATTTAAAACTTGCAGTTTCTGATTTCGCGTTGGCTGTGTGCTGGATCAAAGTTTAACGAAGAAAAAAAAAATACGAAGCGAACAAATAAAAACAGATTCGACGTATAGAAAACTTTACTATACACAAAAGTTAAAATTTAATTTGCTTTCAATTTATACGCTACACCATGCAAACATCGATATACCCTTTGGAAAAAAAAACTTTCCTTCGAGTGTACTTGGAATAAATTTACATACAGAAGGGGGAAGGGAGGGACTTGTAACATCAAACTATATCAATGTGTGTTGTATTTTAGAGTGCATGTAGGTACCTAGGCTACCTACCTACCTACATTTGCAAAACATTAGCAAGAATTCTTGATGAGTAAAATTTATTCGTATTTGACTTCTGCTTAACCTTATCGTCGAAATATTGTCACCAAAAATTGACGTTTTTTTCCACACATTTGTACCTATTCGTAATGACTAAACTCTGACGTGTTAAAGCATTAAATTTAATACCAAAATAGGTACCTACTACCTACGTTTATTCTATAATATGTCATAACATTGCGGTATTTGTGGTATTCTTCAATGATGCATTGTTTCAAATCAAATCATCGTATAACCAAGTGAAACTCTATAGCTGAGGTATGTGTTCCACCAAAGCCTACGATACATGTATAAAGCATACAAGAGGTGTATTTATCTTGCCATACTTGATGGTTTATAGGTACCTACCTAGACCTCCCTAGGTCTATATAAATGTAATAAGTATTTCGACCTACTGTATTATATGACACTTTCTTAGATTATTTTTCAAAATGTTTAAATCCTCTAAACTGAAGAGTCAGGGTGTTTTCTCAAAAACCAAGATAGTGGACGGATTTTATTCATTTTTCACACCAAAATGCCCATAGCTGGTTGAAGGCAAAAAGTGATGATATTTTCTAATCTAAGCTTTTACACGATTTTCCTTATTTTTTTTCTTCCTTCTGTCTCGCATATCTTTACGCGTCGTTTGATACCGACGAGCGAGCTTCGGTTCTGCTAGAAAAAATCTAATTTCTTTTTACTAACGCGAACCATTTGTTCTAATAGCTTTTTCAAATATTTACCATCGAAAAATTCCTATATAGCTTATCTCGCATTGGTATCGATATTCTCGACGGTCTTTGCTGCGAACCACACACAAAAGTATAAATCGATTCGGTTTTGTAAATTAAAACACTATACGTTCAGAATACGATAAATTTTGGAACAGATAACTATACATTGCGTTGGTAGATTAGTTGGAGGTACATTAGGAATAGCGAGTCGAAAAAAGGATAGTTTTGCGATGCTTTTTCAGCCTGATTTTCATGAAATATTGAACTTTTGTGAATTGTCAATTGGTAGGGGAATTGTGTTAGAGGTTGAGTTTGTAGTGAATAGTTGAAACCTTCCTTTCCTAATCACATTTAGGATATACCTCCGAGTCTACACCGAACTTGAAAAACGACAAATACCACTCTAAAAACTGATTTTTTGGGGTTGTGAGGGGTTACAATGAGGCTGCAATGTTGAAACAACCAAAAATCGAATCTATGCTCTTTACTAAATTTGTATGCCAAATTTCAATGTTTTAGGTAAATTTGTAGTAAGGCAGATAAGTGAGATGAAATTTGAAAAACAAAAACCACTCAAAAAACTACTCTTATGGGACTGCGAGGGGGTGTAATGATGCTGAAAAATCAAGACCATCAAAAAGTACATCTAAGACCTCTGCCAAACCCACATACCAAATTCCAATGCTCTAGCTTAATTTAGAAACGAGATGTGCGAGAGAAACAAACTCAAAGAATAGCTAAAATTACCTAAAAAATTATTTTGTTGCGACTGTGAGAAGGCTGAAAAGTCTAAACCTCCAAAAGGAAAATCTAGAAACCCTACTAAAACTTCATACAGAATTAAAAACCCCCAGCTCAATTTGAAAGGGGGATATGTGAAAAACGAACTCGAAGAATAGCAAAAACTGCCGAAAAAACTACATTTTGAGATTCTGAGGGGGTGCAATGAGATCGAAATGTCAAAACTACCAAAAGGTACATCTAGGACCCTTACCGAATTCGTATGCAAAATTTCAACTCTATACTTCAATTTGGACGGGAGATATATGAAAAAAAAACTCGAAAAATGGCAAAAACTGTCCAATAAGCAACATTCTCAAGACTGTGAGGAAGATGCGATGGTGTTAAAAAGTCAAAACTTTCAAGAAGCACATCCAGGACTTCTAACGTCGAAGAAATGTAAATTTTGATATTTTAAACTTAGTCGTTACCTTGGTACATTTTTTCTCAGTTTTTTATCTAATGCATGGCTCCTAAAACATTTTCTTCTATTTTTTCATCGTAATTGGGCTATTTTCTTTTACTGTTTACCTAAGCAATTTTTTTCACATTGGCATTCAAGTGTGATTCTTTTTTCAATGTGGAAAATTGCAAAACTACTCAAGTTCAAACATTTTAACATGAAATTAAAGATTTAAACATTACTTAAAACTCAGACTACAAACTCAGACTATAAACTCAATGCTTACAGTCCAGATTTGTCAACACTTGATTATTAGGAGTTGGTGGTCAACAGTGGACTATCAAGATTCAGACTTTCAACAGTTGGCAATCAAAAACTGGACAACCATCATCTGAACATCAACTCGAATGTTGAGAAAAAAATACTGAAAAAATTTTCAAAATTCTTTGTTGTCATTTCACGAGTTCTAGCAGAAGTCCTAATTTCATATGAACTGACTTGACTTTTAAAAAACCTGTGATTTCTTTTCAACATAATGAATTTTGAACATTGCTTAGCATTTTTTTCAGAACATTCAACTTTCTGATCGAGCATAATGTTGACAATCCAGATGTTAACAGCTCAGAAAAGTTGACCATCAATGTTGAGGCCATCAAAATATGAACAATCCGGATTTTCGCTGCCAATATTTGTATGGTGCACTGCTGATGGTCAATTGTAGAATGCACTTTAACCATCTTTTGGTGTTAAAATTATACCTAGGGTTACACATTACTTGAAACTCAAACTGTAAAGTCAAAGCTTTTTTTAATTTTCTTCCAACATTTTAACATAAAATCATAAAATCAACCATGAATTAATTCAACTTATTGCTTTCGTGTTCTGCTGTTACAAGAACTAACTACACCATGGTAATCTAGATAAAATTCTGTTTTTCCTCGAATAAATTCCAAATTTCTTGGTTTTCGAGCTGCACTTGCTTGAAATTTTTTTGAATCAGTATAGATCAGCTCCTGCAGCTCAGAGGCTGGGCAAACATACCTACATAGACTGGGTATGTGTTGCTTAGTAACTGAATGAAATCTCTTACTTCTACCTTGTAACACCCTGTATGACTAATCCGCTTTCCATCCAAGCTTACCGGCTGAATTTGACGATTGTGGTGTAGAATTAAGTAAAGGATTTCAGTCTTCACTAACATATATATATGAATAAATGTATGGTATATCTATAGACACTGAAACATCAAGATGCCTCTCTGCTGGTCGCAATGGAAAGGGGACACAGAAAATTTTGTAACAGTTCCCCACGTAATTTCTACTAGGAAGCGCTGATACTTGGCTAGAAAATTACTTTTTTTTTAGTTTTCAAAGTGGATTTTTTTGATGCCCCCCTCGCCTTCATAAATTGGTAAATCAACGTGATTTTCTTTGATAATATGACAGAAAACCAGGCTAAGAAAATAAATATAAGCATCCAACATGCCGAAAAATAATGTTTACGGTCTCCTACTCCAAAGCAAATCCCAATTTTCAATTCCTCATAAACGGCCTAAGTCGTTATTCTGTAATAGTCTGATTCTCTTTAATGAAGAAAATCAGGCTAAATTGTGAAATTGAAAAGGTAGGTATCGAATATTTTAACAAAGCTCGTATGATGGAATGAATGATTTAGTACTTGGAGCAATTTCGCATACCTATCTAATTTGCATACGCCAGATTGTAAAAATATATTCAAAATATGTGAAGTAATTTCAAACAAAATACTACAAATTTATAACCCAACCTAATGTAAAATTTTCGCTTCGAGTTATTACAATATTTTATCATTGAATAACGTGCTTTTGAATAACACGCATTTTGTTACATTTTCTAGTAACTAGATGACTGGTATGTACCTACGAAGAAAGATACTGAAAATCTACTTACTTTGAAATATTACCATTTCAAGGAAACTCTATCGTATTTGTACCTACGAAGGTACGTAGAAGTATATACAAACAAGATTGACCTAGATTTTTGTAGAATCTGGACGACTTCTTTTTCAAACTGATCATTGTAATCGTACACTGATACGCAATTTGGAACTTATACAGAATTTACGAATGAGTATAGCGTGACCATTTAGTATTTCCGGACTCGAAGTAAATCCAGGTGGAATGACCTTTTACTTATACAGTCGACGTTTAAAAGCTTAAAAATAAATTCTTAAACTCGCGGAAACGAAAGTTAAAACGTAATAAATTTTAATATACCAACTCCCAATACTGGGAGGAAAAAACACCCTCGCATACTTACTTAGGCTACCTTAGATACACACGATCAATATAAATTGCCTAACTAACCTCGTAAATGTGCTACGAAATCTCACGCGTAAAATGAATAGCATATCCAGCGTCTGAAAATATCACTTAATAAGGCGTTCGATTAGATAACTTATTTAACACCTAAACATTGATTGCTGCATGTGTATGGAATACTTATCGAATATTTAAAATTGAATATTTGTTTTTGAATGTGTAGTTCGAGAGGGCTTATTTGATAATGTTCAGGGTTTAATTTAGTTCAGTTTTGGTATCGCCGACAAAAATTTAGGTTGATTAACGAGTAATTAGTGAGCTGTTTGGAATAAAGATCGTATTAAAGGTGTATAACTTCGACAATACATTTTTAGACTCCTTCATTCAGGATGATGAAATGATTATATTAACGAAAACTATACCAGTAAACATAAAACTGATTAGAAGAATTGAACTTATCATGAATTTAAAATTGAACACAGTGAACCTCTTGGACCTATAGTGACAAACACCATGCTGACCTCCTTTTTTTTTCTCATCGCGATAAATACATTATTGTGGTTCCCAACAGGCTAGTTTGTCACAAGGAAAAATAAAAGCTTAAAAACAATTTCCACAGTTTTTAATCATTAATGCCTTTAAAAGTTACATTGCATGGGAGAAATGTGAGCTTTTTTTTGTTTTGTTCAACCCTGACATTTCATTGTTTGTAATACGTACATTTAATTCTACCGGTAACTGAAGGCTGGCTCGTCGACATTAAAAGTTTTACACAAGCCGAAGATCAAGAACTAGAAACCATGTCGCGATGAATTTTTAATCGACTTTATCGACGTATTTGGCAAACACTACGATTCTGCGAGAAATAAAACCATGAAATTGGGTTTAGAAATAGCGCTGGGTATAAAGTACATATACATCTGGGGCAACTTGAACGATTAATTTGGAAACAGTCGACTGTCTAAATTGATCGAAACTTTCGGCTTGTACAGGCGTTTTATTAAACCTCCAAAAAGTTGAAACTTCCTAGACTCGTAGCTACATATCCAACTACCAACATGAACGAATAATTTATTTACCTTTACAAAAACTTGCTTATAGCTAGGACTAATAAATTGATGTAAAGTATATACATATTTTCGTATAAGGGACCTGTTAAAGTCGATGTTTCTCCAAGGATCATTACAATTGTATAGAAAGGTATCTACATTGTTATAGTCAATAGGATGAGTTTTAATGAGGTAGAAAGTTATCTAATAAGTATAGGTACATACCCGATGAGAATACCATTAATGTTGTAGAAACAGCTGTTGACAATTCAACAATTGTCTGTGTATATGGTTGATTCCTCGATAACGAGTTACCTTCATCTCGAAAGCTTTCGAAAGATACCAACCGAAATTTGATACTAAGTTCATGATAATAATTTTCATAAAATAACCGAGACATGAAACACCTTACTTCCTTAATATTTGTATTATATTATACCGTGTGTTCCGCATTAACTTTGCCATCCCTATACCAGTGATAGGTCAACTCATCAGACTTACAAGTATAATAGTTGGCATAATCAAAAAATTAAAAGCGCTGAGATATATGCTATTTTCAAAATTTCATTTTCAACTAAACCTGTCGCTCAATTTGAAAATTCATAGAGAAAAAATTAATAATGATACAAATCTGCTGTTAATAAATTTAAAAATTTACCACTTCTTTCTTCATTGTGATGCAACTTCAAGGTTTTTGTTCAAGCCGTTTAGTGCGGGGTGTACTGCTATTCATTTTAAAGATTTTCAGTGGGGAGCTCATAATAACTGTTTCAGATGTTATCCACAAAAAACTGAAAAAAATTGAAAATTTGTATTTACATTTTTTATTTTAAACCACTTTATCTCCACACTTGATTTTTTACCACAGTCGCTCACTTATATTCTTTGCTCGAGTCAAAATCACTTTACTTCTTTCAAATTCACCTTCAAAATTAGAATTTTTTTCCAATGTTTGTGCAACAATGACTGAGTAAATATTTTTTTCTCGTATTGGTACTCTTTTCCCCTCCATATAGAGTAACCCTTGGGGTTACCATCCCAATTACTGAGTTTAATGTGCTCTATCGTTCATTTAAAATTTTTTTAATGAGATGCTCTTAGCTTTTTCAAAAGTTATTCACAAAAAAATGAAAAGTTACAAATTTTTAGTAATTTTTTTTTGTATTTATTTTGCCATATTTTACGAACCACTTCACCCCCGCTCCCAATTTTTATACCACACATAGTGAAGAGTGTGCACTATGGTTGAGAGCCAACAGCAAATTTGTATGATTATTAATTTTTTTCTATGAATTTTCAAAGTGAGCGGCAGTTTTGGGTGTAAATGAAATTTTGAAAATAGCATATCTCATCCCCTAAGATTTTTTGGGTATGCTAACTATCATACATGTAAGTCTCATGAGCTGATCTACCCTTGGTATAAGGATGACGAGGTGAATGCGGAACGTCTAGTATATGTAGGGTGGACACCTACCTAATATTAAAAAAAAAAAAACAACAGATTACCTTGATTTTGACAATGACAATTGTCACGCAAATTTAATAATCAAAATTCGTCTGTGCTTTTATAATAGGTTAGTAGGCCTAGGAATTATAAAAGGTCTCTAACGAAATTTAATCTCGTTAAATGGCTTTATAATTAAAAATCTCATCGGATTATTGATTTCTAACCTTTTTTCCATTCAACAAAACGCTGAAAATATAATTTAGAAAAAACTCTTATCTGTAGAAGTGTGTATAGGATTGGTTATGAGGCGACGGGTATATCTCTACACAAGTTGCTTTTTCTCATTATAAAAGACTCATACAGGCTTTTACTCTGGTCGTCGAACGTGATTGATTTTCAGTTACTTTCTATCTGTTATCAGTTGCTCCCTTAGCAACCCTTCGAAAGCTCGTTTTCTATCTTGATTTTTCAGAATGAAAAAATCGTTCAGATTTCGTTATACGTCGGTCGTATCGTCGATTGTTTTATTTTTGTTTTAATTTTATCATTATTTTACTTTGTATAACTTGTTGCTGATTTGAGATTATTCTCTCTCTTTTGTTTGTTCTTTTCTTCCTTTTTCTTTGGATTGTAATCATTCTGTACAATGGTGAAAATTTTCTACAAACGTTGCTCATTGGCGTCAAGATTAATACGTATTTATGATAACACGTGATACCTTTAACCAGTGTAATATATAGACTTGGTGATAAATGAGTATACGTTTTCATTTGGTACTTTTAACGTATCACTGCTGGTTAAAGTATCGCCTCCTGTGCTAGTTTCTTAAACTATCGAATAAATCTCCTCTTATTTCTACCTTAGCTTCGTTTCTCTTCCCTTAATATCTTTTACAATCCACCAAAAAAGGTATATAATGTAGAAAAATAAAACTTTTTTTTTTCATACATACATCCTTTTTGGCCATCACCACACTATTAATGTCTATTTATTTGAAATCCTTAGTAATTCGAATTTCGATTTGAATTCATATTTTGGATATTTTTTCGTTCGACGAGGATTTTATTTTTAAATCTCTGTTTCTATTATCGAGCATGAATTTTGTAATATTATGATCCGATTAGGCTCGTTAGGCGCACCTATTTCAGTATATTGATATTGCTTTTGAATTTCTGTGTAAGGATTCCATTTATGCCAATAAAGCGAGTATTTTTGCGCAAGATGTGGAAATGTGGATAAAATTTTCAATTTTGCACATTTCAGTGGGATAATGTACAGGGTGTTCAGTGTTAAACTCGCCATCCTGACACCATAGAGCAGTCAATTTATAAAACGTACGCATGAAATATTTTGCCTAGCATAGAATTGAAGGAGCTGAGATAAGTGATTTCCAAAATTATGGTATTGCAAATTAATAGATGATACTTAGACTAAAACGCTACAAATCCTAATTAGTAAGAACGATATAAGAATGAATCAGTTTCATGGCGAGGGGAGAGAGCAGAACATGTGCGAAAAACTAATAATAATGTGATAAGTTGATTGAAAATGGTACAAGTATCTAATAAGAGTAAGAAACATAGCTAGAGAAACTGAAAAATGACAAAATAGGTATTATCTTTATTCGAGGACATTTCCTGCGTTGTAGAATTCAACTTGTCGTCGAAGGAAAATTATATGGCATTGGGTCATTTCACATGAAGGTGCTATTCATATTATTTGTTGGTAGAAAAAATTCTTTACGATATTCTTTCGGTGTTGAAAATACAGCATTGAAGAATAATCTGTGAATAAATATGTATTATCCATGGAACTACTTCGATATTATTTCATCAAATTGTTTTTTATCTTTTTTTTTTGTGTTAACCACAAGTCGATTATTATATGTCTTTAAAACTAGCCAAAAGAATACATTGCATTGTAAACTTCTTTTACAATTAAAGTGTACCATACACTAAAACTTGATATCCTTTTTATCTCGTAAAGTCAACGATGAAAATTCCACAAAAAAAAAATGCATAATTTTACCAAAAGGGCGATACGCGAACAACAGAAGAACTTCCGGAATGAAACAACACCGCAAGAATCGAGTTTCCGTCTTGTAAACTTTTTCGTTCTAATTCAGCTGCTATTTTAAAATCACGCAAGTTCGCCTTTTCAGCGGAATAGTCAACTTAAAAAGAAACAGAGTACTGTTGAATACACCATACAAAGAAATATGATAAGGGAATGAGCATCACATACCCACTGTTAACAACTTCTAAAATTATCATCACGCGATTTCCTTCTTATAACGTAGATTAGTTGGGTACCCTATATAATATTTTGCGATTTTATTTATCTACCCATTTATTAGATACAATTTCGTATCAATTCGTAAATTCGCATTAGTCGTTGCATTAATATTGCTAGGATGACGCCAAGCAATTAAAACTTTTAGCGTAGGTACCTGCGATAATAAGTTGTTGCGAGAATTGCGCTGCTGTGTTTAAAATCTACCTAGTCTCAAGGTTCCTGCTTAAATAAAAGCAAGTTTGAAGGAAATTTCACCGGATAAAAGGTCACTAGAATATTCCAAGGCTAATGCGAGACATTCAGACATTGATCGTAAAAGTGTAAGGCCTACCTATGTGGTTTTGTTCCCTGTAGACTTCAAATAGGTAAACGTATCTCAATTCGAACGTAGCTAGGTAATCTCTTTGTGGAGTAAGAATTGTTCAGGTTAAAGAATTTTTCACCTCTGTAAGTAATGCATCCTTGATAAATTAAATATTAATCGCTTCTTTTCTTAACGATACAAGAAGCATCCTTTTTGCTTTTTCATCACTCCTAGTGTACTATTGTAAAACTTTAAAACATGCAAGAAGAAAATAGCATTATATGTTTGTAGGAGCGTACATAGCGAGTACGTACGCCGTTTAGTTATGCTAATGCATTTGAAACGGTAGACCATAAAAATTTGCCATTATAATAAATATCTGTGGGAAAATTTTCTTGCAAACTTTGTTTGAGTTTTAAGCATGTTAGAAGTTGAAAAGGTCGCATCGTTGATCGTTAATTCTGTATAGGAAAGGATTTAGTTGACTCGAATAATTTCTGTTGGATTTAAGGAAATATTAAGAGAATGATAAACTTAACGACAAACATCGACTTACCATGATAATGTACCCAAGCTACATATATTTACATTTGTACCTATAGCTAGCTGCACGGTGAGTATTTTTCTTTCAAAAGGACACTCAAAATAGGCTTATCGCGATCGCATGTGCTCCACCAAAAAAAAAATAAAATAAACTCGCCAGTTCATGTTAGCTTGACCTCGAACACATATATTTCGGGCCGTAATGCGTTTAATTTTCGCATTTACAATTCCAATTGTATAAAGTTTTTCAGTCGATAAGGAAATTTGCCATTTCGTGAGTAACAGTAATTTAAATTCTCATCCTATTAACATTCGTTCGTGAGTAAACAATTTTTATATCGTGTTTCCAAGAAAAAAAAGCCGTTTTTTTAATTTTAACCGAATTTTTAATTCTAAATTTGAGAGTGTTCCTTAATGCTTGTACAAGATAGCGCTGGTCTTAATCCGAATTTCTTTTTTTTTCGAGCGTTCTTGATACGTATTTTACAAAATCGCGGTACTTTTTTCCTGTTTTATTTTAGAGTTGCTTTAGCATTTGTGCGACATACAACGACAATTAACCGTTTAATGTGACACAGCGTCGTATACAACAACTTTATATAAACTTTTTAATTATATCAAAAGATAAAAATGCAATAAAAGAAATTTAATGTATTTTCGCTAAATTTAACACCGCAATCATCATACATATGATATTTGAACTTCATAGTTGTACAAAAATATAATATCTACCTACATCGGTGGTTCTACGTAATTAAATTTTTTTTTTCAAAATATGCTCATCAGGCCATCAGCCAAAATATGAAAATTAAAATGTCAGAAAGTATTTTAATCCGAATGAACACGCCAAGAAAATTTAAAATAAAAATGTTGAATATGATAATTTTTTCGCAGTATCGTACTAATTAATTAAAAAATTAATGTTGAATTACAGTTGTACCATAGTTCGGTTTGCATAAAGGACAACAAGACTATAATTATTTTTGAAAGGTCTAAAACGTCAATATAACCAGTCCATTTTTTTCATGTATTGGGGAAAATTTTATTATTCCGGTATGGGTATAGATATAAGAAATATTTTACATCAGTTTACATAAACTTTTCTAATGACTTTATTTACATCATGTGATAATTTTTAAATTTATACAATCACATAGACCTGAAAATCTAAAATGAAACTATGAAAAAAGTGTAATACAATGAAGATTATAAAATTCATTATTATAGGAAAAAAAAATAAAAATATCTATTAGCATACATGGTACACTCTGGAATGGAAAAACGACAGAGAACTGAGAACCAAAAACTCAAATAACACGCGATTTTAGAGAACAAGAACGGAAATAAGAACGAAGTTGAGTAATTGAAGAACGAGAACAATGAAGAAATTGTACTAGTTTTGAAGTACAAAAAATTACTTTAAAAATTCACTTGAAAGAACAAAAACAAAAACAATTATTATACGTTCTTTTTCATATTTTTTTTTTTTGAATTTCAGTAGATATTTCCTCGACTTGTTGTAATTCAAGCACATTTTAAAGATTGTTTCCGTGGTCCTGATCTCGTTTTAATTAATTTTTTCACTAATTTGACGACTTTTAGTCCGATTTTCAAAAATTTGGAGGATTGAGTTGAAGAACAAAAATCAGCATGGACGAGAACAGAGAATCGAACAAAACCAAAAAATAAAAAATAACTGAAAATGAGAACAATATTTCAAAAACTGCGAAGAACAAAAACAAAATAAAAATAAACGAAGTTTACAAAAACTCTGACTGAAAATAAAATCAACAAGAATAAAAATTTTGATTCGTAAGAACTGAGAACAAGAACAAAAATGGGAACCAGAATTCGTTTGTTCTTCCATCCTTGGGTATACTACACATATTCATATAAAATTATAAAATATTTTCTCTTTATGGGATGCTTAATGAATTGACTTGAAAATGAAAAGTTAGTATTGTAGTCGGTAGCTTTTTGATTGAATTTATAGTCCGTTCAATCTAAATTGAGCCCTTATCATTACAAATATAATTATTATAAACTAATGAGATTATTAGAAATCTAATATTGAGTAAAATTCTTGTAATTTAATTGGTTCGGTTCATAGCATATTGTTTACGTTTTAGTTCTGATAATCAGGGCTCAATTTAAATTGAACAGATTATAATTTCATACTTAAATACATCATTGAAAAAAAAATATGAAATACATATGCCTAACAAATAGATAATTTTACTAGCGCTCTTCATGGGGGGTATCATGTAACTAATATAAGACTCATTACGTTTCCAACCAGATGGCGTCGGTTAGAGTCAGGCCTTAGTTTTTATTTCCGTTCTACGATTTCTTGTCAAAGATAGAATGCGAGTAATAATTATTTCTTAATTTAGTTTGATTTTAATTGAATTAGAATTTATTTCATTTTAAGATGTTTATTTCGTATTTTCTATTAGTTCCGCGATATTCCTAATAGTCGTCGTTTATTTATGATATGATTCTATGCTGATGGCTTTGGTCTGAGTCATCTTCAGATTTCGGTTTCCTGTCAAAGATTGAACGCGAGTAATTATTTCATAATTAAGATTGATTTTAATTTGAATGTTTATTTAATCCCTTCTGTTGGTTTCAAGATATTTCCAATCGTGGTCGTGTGATATGTTGTTTTCCGTGTACTTGCAATCAATAACTCCTAACTGATGGTGTCAAAGTCTGACGATAGTTTCTGTATACTGTGGTTTCTTGTTAAAGATCGAACACGAGTAATTATTTCGTAATGAAGCTTAAATTTAATTAATTTCGTATTCATTTTGTTTCTTAAATCTTTATTTTGTAACTAATATTGGTTTCGCGATGTTCTTTATCGTCTGTGTTTGTGCTATTTTTCGTGTACGTTCAAGCGATCCTTACAAGCCGATGGTTTCTGTCTGTCATTTGTTTTCAGTTCGGCGTTCTTGTGATAGATCAAACGTGAGTAGTTATTGCATAATACGGCTTAATGTTAATTAATTTATTTTCAATCGTTATTTTCTATCAAATGTTGCTCTGAACTGACGATGTTATTGTTATTCAAAAATTTGTTATACGACTTCTAAGTAGGAGTTAGAAAGCCCAATTTCATTCTGTCGTAAGAATTCCTGCAGCACGTATGATACCTCAACAGGTGTAATTTGTCGTTTCTACTTCGTCTATGGTTTTTCTGAAAAATATTGAAAATTAGTCTGTTGTAAGCTTTTAATTTTTATTCTTTCAACTCAAAAATGTTAAATTGTTTAATCAATTTGATGTACTTAGCATGTATAGATTTGATCAAATACTTGGATGATTCCTAAATCTTTTATCTGATATCTTCAGTGTATGATTTTACTGAATTATTCCCGCAAGGACGATTAAATTCTTAGTATGTAGGATTATCTCTTTATTTTGTGATGATTTTTACTAAAAAAAAAAAAAAAAGATAGGTCAAATTCTAATGCTTTGTTTTCGTTTCTATATCTTTGCTTCCTTTTATTCTCTATTCAGCTTAACATCTTCCTTCAGTTCAGAGTGAAAAAGCATTGTTGAATCAAGCTGGCTGAATCAGTGACTTTAATTAAAGTAATACTGCTCGTTGGATTTTTCCATTTTTGAATTGACGTTGAATGTATAAAATGATACATCAGCGGATGTATAACAAATGGAGTCCATAAATTAGTTCAAAAAGATTCAGAGCATTCAAATTAGAAGACTAAAGGGCGGTAATTTTTTCAAACAGACGGCTTTACAAATAACCGGAGGCGGTACTTTCTTTGTCTGCCTTTAATGGTCGTATTAAATTTAATCTCCGCACTCGATTTCCAGCTGAGCCAGATTTTAATTTATCAATTTTACTCCTTCGGAAATTTTACAGATACGATAGAATAGGCACTTTTTACAATTATAATGAAATAGAAGTTAGCTAAACCACGTTCATTTCTTAAACCCTTGTTTTAAAGTGGTTCTCTATGCTTCAAAGGCATCCTCAACAATTTTGAACGCTGCCTTCATTGAACAACTTCGACGGAGCCAATGAATTTGGTGTTTTATTTTTAAACGAGATAAAAACGGAATTCATTTGTCCAATCAACTCTGCTATTTTGTATGAATACCTTTGGATAGTGTTGATTGCTCTATTTTATGAATGCACTCAAGATATGTACTACATAGTATGTACTGATATACCATAATAGTCGGATTACAAATTGGCTTTCTAATTTATTTTTGTTACAAATCTGTGATATTGAGGCTATTGTGAACGTACCAACAATAAGCCCATGAAAATAAATTTTATTAAAAAAAAAAAAGAAAAAACGCATCGTTGTTGGACAACAATAGGTACCATACGAACAAAGAGAAAATAATGCAATCGATAGAACATAACAATCGCCTCGGAAATATTATCTGACCTTTAAACAAATACGCCCATAAACATGATTTTCTAATATCATTAAATAATTAAACTTTATGCTATGACAAGATGATAAAAAACCAAAAATAATAATTTTGTCAAATTCATTTGTAGTTTGTGGGCTTCACTTTTGTATATTTGTTAGTACAAAGAATATGTAGGTATTATAATAATGCAGCATATTATTCGTACAGTTACCTAATTTAATATTTATTGCCAATTTTACCATACGTAAGCGTGGCATTAAGCTTATTCCAGACAATATCACATTTTTTTCTTTTTTTTTTATAAGTTATGAAAGCTCATCGCGTTTTCTCGTTGTAATTCACGTAGCATCGCGTAATTACTTGAAAATAGTATTATACACAATGTCTTACAGACGATTTTTTTCGTGATATTACAAATAAAAGGAACAAAAGACCTGTTTTCCGCAAAAGTGAAATAAATTATGTTTCTCAAGCGTCTTTTTATCCTTATTCAAAACAGCTAATATAGCGGTTTTCATAATCAGCTCTCATAATTTTAATTCAAAGTGCTCTGCTGAGAAACTAACATACACTTTACTCGTGTCTAATTTTTCCTTTTGGCTGAAAACAAACGAAATGTGCGAACAAAACATTTTTTCCCCTGTCATCAACGTAAAATGTATGCATTCTGGAGTGCTGTTTTTGTTCTTTTTTTTCGTGCGAATAAATGTTTTCGTTGGGAAACGTTTATTTTTTGAAACGTCACCTCGAATGTGATATGAAGTACCACTTGAATAATTTTTGAAGTATTTTTGTATCGGAAATTAGAAATAAAATTATCATTTTTCATCTATCAATTGAAAATTTTATACATTGAAAATTTATTATTAAGGATATATTTTGCGTTTATTAAGTTTAATAGAAATAAAGTGAAATTTTTCAAAGTGATATGATGCTGGAAATATACCTTTTGTTGGTCTCAATCCCTCAACTCCCAATTTTTCCAAATTCCAAATCTTATGGCTTTAGCCTAAGTTATTGTAATCTCCTTTGCAAGCATAGTCAATAAAAGCATTTTTAAAAATCTTGGATCTGCTTTGAAGCTGTTGAATCCGAATAGGTTTCAAACCTTTCCATGAATACACTATTGAATTTGCCTGGGAATAAAACACGTGTTTTTTCTCTCAATACAGATCTATATTGGCGTAGATGTGACTTTATCAAGGACTTCGTTAATTCGGAATTATTTAACGAAGCATTTTTCCCCCACTAATCGTTTTTTTTTCTTAGTACCGAAACCGAAACCATAGAGAAGGTATAGTTTAAAAATTCAGTTCACGTAGTGGCAGCTTGAAACGTCGACGAGTTCTTTTGGCGAGCTTTTAAAATTGCCCTCCTTCTCTTACTCTCTCTCTCTCTATATATATATATATATATATATCTCTCGCAAAGAAAAAGAATTATTTTGGACATCAAAAATTTACGCTTTGCCGCATTCTTGAGAGCTTTTCAAATGGTGTGTTTTTTTTTTATTTCTGCAAAAATTAGTGTCATTTTTTATTATTCTTTTGAATTTAAACTGGGTGGCGAATTTGCAACTCATCGCAGACTTGGGAACTTATCTTGTGTTTTTAATCGCCTTGTATATACACTGTGTCCGCAGAGAGGATGTCATCACTTGGAATTTGGATATAACCGTAAAGAGGTAAATAAGTATTTTAAAAAATTACGATCAAAATGAATTTTCAAATATGGGGATGGATAGTAGATGGAAAATTGAGCAAGTTTTGTAATGTTTATTTTTTGACTAACGTGAAAATTAAAGGGGCTATTTCAACAAGTTGATCCAGATGAAATCTTTCAAAAAAAAAAATAAAAAAATAATAAAGAATATGGGTGTTTTATTGGAATTTGAACAAATATTGTTCTCTTCAGTTTTTGTTTAACACGAAACTTAAAGGGGCTGTATGAAAATTTTTTGAAAATCGAAAAATTTTTAAAAAAAAAATTCGCTTGTAGCTCCTTCAATTTTCATTTTAGGCAGAAAGTGAAGAGAACAAAATTTGCTCAACTTTTTATCTGCTACTCATATCCGTTATAATTTCTTTTTGAAAGATTTCATTTTTATCTACTTGATAAAATAGCCTCTTCAATTTTTAAGTCAGTCAAAAAATGTGCATGACAAAATTTACTCAATTTTCTATCTACTACCCATTCTTATTCTTAAAAATTTATTTTAATTGCAAGTTATTGAAACATTTATTTATCCCTTCAATTTTCAACGTATGCAACTTTTTCATCTGACATTGTTTTTTTAGTGGTGCCTTGTTATATCCAAATTTCAAATTTTGACATCTTGTCGCGGGACACCCTGCATAAAAGACATTTATGGTGCATGTTGTCAATACTGCTTCAAGTGTACCGTGTGTTTCGTATTAACCCCCCTTCCCTTATACCAGGGATAGGTCAACTCACAAAACTTACAGGTAAAGTGGTTTGCATACTCAAAAAATCAAAGAGGCTGAAATATGCCATTATCAAAATTTCATTCTCGCCCAAACTTGTAACTCATTTCGGAAATTCATAGAAAAAAAATTAATAATGATAAAAATTCGCTGTTTGCTCTAAAACACAGTATATACTCTCGAGTAAGTGTGGTATAAAAATCAAGAGTTGGAGTGAAGTGGTTCGCAAAATATGATAAAATAAATACAAAAAACATTACTGAAAATATGTAACTTTTTCAGTTTTTTGTGAATAACTTTTGAAAAAGCTATTATGAGCACTTCATTAGAAAATTTTAAAATTAACGGGAGAGCACCTTCAACTCGAAGTGGTTGAAGTGGTAATCCTGAGGGTTCCATTTTTATCGAGAGAAAAAATCAATTGAAGAAAAAATATTTTAGTCATTTTTGGATGAAAATTGAAGGTAAATGCGAAAGATGCAAAACGATTGCGCCACAAGACAAAGGAATATGAGCGAATAAAAAAATCAAGAGTGGGGATGAAATGGTTTGCAAACTATGGCGATTTAAGTATAAAAAAATTCGGTTGAAAATTTTCAATTTTTTCAGTTCTTTGTGGATAATTTTTGAAAAAGCTTTTTTAGGCACCCCACTAAAAATCTTTAAAATGGCTTGCAGTATATCTTTGCCCCATGGCCCGAGCAGTAACCCTGAAAGTTGCTTCCTTATGCAAAAGAAAAATGAAAAATTCTGAACTTTCAAGAAAAATTGATAAGTTTTTCGATTTACTTTCGAAATTCGATATTTTTTCTATTTTTCTCCAGAATTGGCTAAAATATTTTTTCTTCAATTGATTATTTTTTTCTCTGCATAAATGTAACCTTCGGCGTTATCACTCTAACCACGGAGTTGAAGGTGCTCTCTTATTCATCTTAAAATTTTCTAGTCAGGCACTTATAATAATTTTTTCAAAAGTTATCCACAATAAAAATGCTACAAATTTTTAGTCATGGTTTTTTGTATTTATTTTATCTTATTTTGCTAACTATTTCACCCCCACTCTTGATGTTTATACCACACATATTCGAGAGTTTAATTCTGTGTTTTCAAGCAAACAGTAAATTTCATCATTATTAATTTTTTTTCTATGAATTTTCCAAGTGAGCTGCAGGTTTGAACGAAAATGAAATTTTGATAATAGCATGTTTCAGCCGCTTCGATTTTTTATATATGCTAACCATTATGCTTGTAAGTTTCATGTGTTGACCTATCACTGATATAAGGGAGAGGAGGTTAATACAAAACAGCGGGTATAATATTTTAATTGGAATGTAATTTAATAACGACGCGAAATATTAAAAAAAAGTGTAGAAAAAATGTAGTTCATTATTTGCGAAAAAATTCTGAATATATATTTTTTTATTCAAAACAAACAATACTATTATTTTCTTTTTTGACATTCCATTTCTTTTAACAGATTCCCTTCTGCTCTCTATAACTTCAATTTATTAAGGAATTCCAAGAGAGGCACTGAGAGAGATATAAAGGCAAAGAAAGAAAGAAAAAGTAAAGGGAAATGCTACGTACATTCGAACACAAATCATTCGACAGAGAAATTCTTATCTACGAAAAAATCGAAAGACGTATTTGAACGCGAAGTTACATTTGAATAAACAATCCGAAGCTTTTTTGGAATTCTCTGCTCAGCTGATTTGTTTCACTACCTACGTATTGAAATACGATTTGTGTATCGAGTTTTTAAAGCCAGATTATCTCGCAAAATTTGGTATTTGCGAACTGGAGCTGGAGGGAAAGAGAGCGAGAGAGAGAGAGAGAGAGAGAGAGAGAGAGAGAGAGAGAGAGAGAGAGAGAGAGATGAAAAAAAGAACAACGAATAGAATAAACGTAAAACTATACAAACAGTAATGTTCATACTTCATAGCAGTGCTGTGTGTGTAAAAATTGTTTCCATTCGATGCGACGGCGTGGATTTTACTAAAATGGATTTCTTTTTAATGGGTTTTACGCTATTGAAATTTTCCAAGTTGAAAAATGATCTATAGTCTTGGTGTAACGATGTTTTGAAAAAGTGTGAGATTATCTCATGTAGTTTCTGTGCATGCTGTAGCAGCATTGTTTTAGAAAAATGATTCTATAATAATCAGATAAAATTTACTCGGTTGATATTTTTCACGTAAAATAATTCAAAATCACCTAAATAAAACCATAAGCTGATAAAGTAGAAAGATTTTTTTTGCAGGAATGAGTTTCACTTTATCGCATTACATTTAAAAAGAACAGACAATCCACTGATAATAGAATCAAATTCAGTGTTCTTTTTTTCACGTCAATCTTCGAAGATTTGTTGTTTATTATCCGGATATCCGATGATATCGTCCCTTTTAAGGCAGAAAAATTAGATGGATTTCTTCGCAGTATTCGAAACTGTGCAACTTGTTTTATCTTCCTAATCGAAGCATGATTGGTATTACGAGTGGTATATAGAACTTACGGTGGAACCTATTACAAGTGAATAGAATTTCGTAATTCAAAATCTCGTATCGCCATTTCGTCGACTCGATTAAATTAATCGATTTCCAAACGTCCGTCGTCCGTAAAATTTTATACGTGAACAGATTAAAATAAATTCTTCTTGATGGTTAAAAATATCCCGTTTGTATCGGTTGCTTGTTTCTAAAAGTCTCTCCCATCCATTAATAGCCACAGGGACAGCATTCGTTTCCATGGTATCCGGATAACCAAACAAAATAATAAATAAAATAAAATAGAAAAAAAACTTAACGTCGTCGGTGTGTTGAGAAAAGAAGTGCCAGAATACTTAAAAAGGAATCCTTTTTGTCTAAATGAGCCTGCAAAAGAGTGAGAGAGCTACACAGACACGTATAAGGAAAAAAACGAGCTGAATGTTATTGCGAACGTGAATTGAAAAAATTGCTATTGGATTAGAAGAAGTAGAATAAAATACTCTGGTTAGGGTTTTCATGCAATAATAGATGCTAAATTACTATTTTAGATTTTTTTTTCAGCGCGTTATTTAGATGTTTATATATGTGTGGTTGATATTAATAATGTTGAAAAAGGACTACACAGCTTAATTACCTATATTGAAGGCTAAAAATTCAACGTGAACGTGACAAGTACGATGAGCCTAACTACCTAAGATTCATTCAGATAAATTTTAAAATTCAAGTATCTTAAGCTAGTTGGCAAGTCAGCTTTTTGAGCCTGTGAGATTTTTTTGCTTTCTGAGGCGAATGGCAAATATCAGTTTAAGCTTCATGAGACGAAATCTCATTTTTGGAATATTTTTATTTAGTACTTGGTTCTATATATTTCACCGTCGAGATTGTGTTTAAGTATAAAAGTTATAAGGTTGGAGAGTATACAGGGTATTTCGGTTTCGATAGTACTTCCTTCATACTACAAGTGACGCAACTCTAGTTTGACGTATGTATAATGTTTTGTCTATCTTAATAATTTCAGGGGTAATGATGTACAGATACGAAATTTTTTCCCAAAAAATCGAAGGTCATTTTCAAAAATTGCCAACTTTTTATCCAAAAATACTAGGGATGACCAGTTTGCGCCAAAGTGTGACGTATATGGTGTAATATTTCCAGTAAAAAAATTAATAGTAAAGGTTGAGTAGTTCGTGAGATATCTTGAATAATTTAAGAGAAAACACTGAAATTTTGCAAAACAATTTCAAACTTTTGCCCTTAACTTTTGAAAAAGCTCTTATGAGTATTCAATTATAAAGTTTTTCTTAAAATAATAAAGTAACCTTCGTCACTTGGCATGATTATATCTTCTCCAAGTTATGGAAATTTTGAAAAAAATATCATTATGAAATTTTGTATCATTTTTCTGAAGATAGTAATTTTATTGAAAAATATTTTATTGAAAAATTTATATTTTTTTATTTATTATTTATTATTTTTTGAATAAGGATACTGATCCGGCTCAATTTTTAAACTGTGCTTTTTGGATCTGTACTTAACCTCTCTATCGTATGTATTATTTTTCAAAATTTCAGTTCATAAACGCAATAGTCAGAATTGAAATGGGGAGGAAGGTAAACAGAGTAAAATAGTAGCTCCTTTGAGTTCAAAATTTCAAAATTTAAGTGAAAAATCGAAAAATAAATTTTCTTGTTTCGATTTTTTTGATGCTAGCGTGCAATAGTAAAGAACATGAGACCACAGTAAACATTTCGCGATTTTTTTGCTTTTCAAGGTTCCAAAATCATGTTTACAAATCAAAAAAATCAACAATTTTGAATTATCGAAATTTAAACCCCTGAAAAACGAAAAAAAAAATAATTTTCTTCTAGACTTTTTATGTGAATTTGGAAATGAGGCCCCAAACTTTTACCACGTTCATTTGACCGTCATTTTGCAACTTTTTTCACCACCATCTCTAACTTTAGAAGAAAGGAAAAAAAGCATCGCAAACGATGCTTTTTCAGCCTGATTTTCTTGACATATCACAATCATGAGAATTGAAAAAAAGCATCGCAAGCATCGCTTTTCCTAATCAGCATTGCACGTAGGAATGGTTCAATGGGGCTGAAAAGTCGAAACCCTCAAAAGGCACATCGGGGGTCTTTACAGACGAGGCATACCTAATTTCAAGTTCCTAGCTCAATTTGGAGGGGAGTTATGCGAGGAACAAACTCAAAATATAAGAAAAAACGACCAAAAACCCAAATATTTGGCGTTGTGACGGGGTAAAAGGATGCTGAAGAGTCAAGATCCTAAAAAAGCCCATCTAGGACCGCCACTAAATATATATACCTAATTTCAAGTTCCTAGATCAATTTGGAGGGGAGTCATGTGAGGAACAATTTCAAAAAATTAAAAAAATGAGAAAAAACAATCAAAAAAGTACTGTTTTGGAGCTGTGAGGGAGTGTAATGGAGCTAACAAGTTGAAACCTCGAAATGGCACATCTAGGACTCCAACTAAATGTACATACCTAAATTTAAAGTTCCTAGGTGCATTTGGTGGGTAGATAGGGGAGGAACAGTCCTTTTTCAAAGTCAAAAAGGGGCGAAACTCCTATATTTCTCCTTATAATTGACTTAGGAAGTTGATTTTTTGATATGTTATACAACTTTTGATTCTCTATTAATTGGCTTAAAAAGGGTCAATTTTTGCGTTTTTGGCCCCTCAACACCCCCTTCTCAAAATTAAGCCATAACTGAATTTTGACCCAAGTTCAACCGCACTCATATATATCTAAACCGACGCCAAACTGAGCCGATTGACCGAATTGGAGCGATTTTGGTCGGTATCGAGTGGAGTAAATAATTTTAATGTTCGGAAAAAAAATAAAATAGAAGTAAAAACCTACCGTCAAAGTATCGCATCAAAATTCCATTGGGGCAAAGTTACCTCTGCTAACCCTCCTATAGCCTTTCCAAACTACTTGAAGAAAATATAATCATGGCAAGTGGTGGGGGGTATTTTTTTTTCTTACATTATTCAGGATATCTTACGAACTACTAATTTTTTTTTGCTGGAAATACTACGCCATATTACACTTTGGCGTAAACCGAACGTCTCTAGCATTTTTAGATAATAAGTTGGAAATTTTTGAAAATGGCTGCAGATTTCCAGGAAAAATAATTTCATATCTGTGTATCGTTGCCCCTGCAATGATTAGGATAGGCAAAACAAAGAACCGTCCAACTTCAGTTGCTCTACTTGTAGTACGAAGGAAGTACTATCGAAACGAAACACCCTGTACGAGGTATTTCAGAGATGTATCTCTTTCATTGTACGTTACGTGAAAAAAAAAATTATCCCATTCTAGGTAATGATTTCTTTTTTCGAGTGTATAAATACTTAATATTTATAAAATTCTAGGGCGTGGTTGGCTCGCTTTGAGCCAGATCCTTGGTAATTTTCGTAAATACTTGACGATAAATCCATACATTTTGAAAATTCTCAACCCTATTGTACCGTTTAATACGGTTAACTACATCAATTTTCCTATCTCGGAGTTCTTTTCGCGATTAACAATGTAAAATTTAGCTCGACTGTGTTGTGGGCGTAAGCCGGAAAATATATATAGTACATTTGCCAACGCTGGTATGGCACGTTGGCGCTAATTAACCAGCGTACCATTCCGAGCACCCTATACACGTTTCAGCGCTGTAAAGTATTACGCTCAGCTTGTCGCCGTAAACGTTACTCCCTTAATGACCATCATTAACAACAGATATAGGGTTAAACTTTTAACAATGTAATTCGCATCTCGCTCACTCAATATACTCTGGATATGGGTATGGGTATGTGGTACTATGTACATATACCTAACCTATATACTATCGCGATAAACTACTAGGACGACACTTGGTTCGTTCGGCGTTTATAGTTCGCTTAGCTGAGAAACTACGTTACGTACAGCTACAAGATTATACTATACATATACTCACAGTTACAGGATGTAGCTACTAGCTTTAGCTAGGTGATAAGTTACCATTGATGGGGCACTCTTTGATACCCTCGTGTTGATATATGTGTAATTATTTCATGTACTCACTCCTCGTTTCGAACATTTTTCTGCATATAATGTTTGTTTTGAAAACTCATATCACGCCAGTTCAGCATTAATTCCACCCCACCTCCTCTTTCACCATAATCAGGGCAGGATAGTGAAAAAATCAATAGATTATAAGGTATTGGTGTAATATACCTACTTGGCAGCGTAGGCTAGTTATTAACGTAGGTAGTTACTAGCTAGGTGTAGGTAGGTTGGGTACCTAACTGAGAATCGAATAGTTTATATATGTTTATATTGGAACACCATTATCACGAATGAGTTAATGTTTTTTTGCAAGCGATAAAATATGTGTACAAATGGGTCATAAAATGACTTCGACCATAGTTATATTTCGATCGTGAAAATTGTCCAGTTATGCGAACCGGGGATTTGTAAAATATTGATCTGGATTTCAATAAAAAAATATTCGAAGCTTCAAGTGTAATTATAATGTTAAATTGCGAAAGACTGTAGCAGGCTAAGCACATCGATTCGCCCTTTGGTCTAAAAATTAAAACTGTTCAAGGGACGCTTTAGGCACCAGTAAAAGATGATTTTAAAACTAAACCTATTTGCGATTTTTCAGCTCGTCACTGGTGGGTGGGAGAAGTAATTAAAAATGCACTTTAGTGGAAGTTTCTCCTCGAGTTTTTGACCGATTTTCTTCAAATTTGGTATGGAAGTGAAGGTAACTAGGGAGAGTATAATGGAATTTTTTCGTATTTTTCTGATCGTAATTTTGACCTTGAAAATGGTTCTTTGAAAACTCATGGGAAGCTTGTAGGACCCTCTTTTTGAGCTGGAAACTTGAAAATTTTTTCTCCTATTATGATAAGTAACTTACACTTTGCAGATTATTTTCAATTTTTTTTCAAGCGTTGGCTCGTTCTGTAGTATTCAAAAACCATCTTGTATTTAGTGAGAAGTTAACGTTTAACAGGGGAACCCACGTTCAAAAAGTGTGCCCTACAAGCTCCCCGAAAGTTTATGTACGGTCCAAAAAATTTGAAAAAATTTCGCTACATTCTCTCTAATTATCTTTATTCTCATACCGAGTTTGAAAAAAATCGGTCGAAAACTCGCTGAGAAAAAAAATTACCGCGAAACCCTCTCATAAAGTATTACTTTTCTTTTGTAGCCTGATTTTCTATGAAATATTATCAGTGAAAAACAGGCAATTACGGTCTGTCGAACTGTGGCGCATAAGGGAGGGGAGGATGTCAACAAAATCCGTTTTGAGGTCCTAGAAGATCATTTAGACCATTTTTTGACGACTTCATATAATTATTTTTATTCCTCCTCCCCTCTCCTCTCCCCAAAACTAAAAATCATTTACTCAACTCGATGCTGACCACAATCAGTTAAATCTGAGCGATATACTTGGATTGGCGGCGGATTTCATATTTTTGAGTGGGGATAACGTTGGGTCAAAGTTCAGTTATGCCCAAATTTGAGAGAGAGGTGGTAATCAATAGATAATCAAAAGTTTTATAACATTTGCAAAAATCAGCTTCCCGATCAATTAGGAAGGAAGATATGAGGCTTTACTTCCTTTTTAACCTTGAAAAAGGACTGTTCCTCCCCTATTCCCGCTCTAAATTAAGCTGAGAAGGTGAAATTCGAAATGTACACTTAGCAGGGGCCATAGGTGTGCTTTTT
Organism: Ferrisia virgata; assembly: GCA_900060175.1. Lineage (NCBI taxonomy): Eukaryota > Metazoa > Arthropoda > Insecta > Hemiptera > Pseudococcidae > Ferrisia > Ferrisia virgata. Next base: position 6,001 of record FIZR01020690.1, on the reverse strand, counting down.
GGGGTTTCAACTTTCCATATCCATTGCACACCCCTCCCCCCAGTTCCAAAATGTAGTTTTTTCGGTACGTTTTTATTATTTTTCGAGTTTGTTTCCTGCGTAACTTCCTTCCAACTGGATCCATGGGGTTGAAATTTGATATACAAATTTAGTATTAAGTCTTAGATGTGCCTTTTGAAGGTTTCAGCTATTCACTACTACAATATCTTCTTGTACCCTCGAATCCCCTACCACAAATAATTCGAATATCTTCTTAATCCATGAAAGTCGAAATTCGAAGCATGTTTTGAATTTTTAATAAATTATGATAGCGAAATAATTCCAACGATGTTGAATCTCTCTTTTCATGCCCTTCCTACGTAGGTGAAATTTTTTTTGGCTCTTCTACGTATCAAATACAAAGGGCTTAATTGGATTAGATTTCTCAGTAATACGAATTTTAAACGGTTCTGTTGGATTTTGCAGTTTTGAAACCGGTTCAATGGTTCTCAACCATGTAGGCAGTTACCAAAAGTTCCTGAAAATTGAAGCTGTGAAGTGTGTAAATCTAAAACTATGTGACTAACGAAATACTTTAACATGACCAAAAATGTTCCTTGTATCGTTTATGACCTATTTTTAAGCAAAATTTTGAAAGTCTTGAAAAGCAAAATTTTTTTTTTTAAATATTTATTTTTTAATTATTATGTAAATTTTGAAATTTTAAATCAAAAAAGAGTACTTTCATTCGAAATTTTTTTCCATACCCCTCGAACTTTCGAAAAAAAAAAGGCCCCAGTAGATACAGGTGTATCCTGAGTGAGGTAGAATTGTGATTTTGAAAAGTGATAAAATTTCTTGGATGAAAAAAGAAGGGAGAAGAACTCATTTCGTGATAAAATTTTGATTGTGGATGGAAAAAATACAGAGAGAAATTATGGTCACATGGTTTTAGATTTACACACTCGAATGAGAAATTTCAACTCATTTGTGAATTAGAATGGCCGCCATTTTGAAGGTTTAGCCAACCATCATTTTTGGTAAAACGGCTTAAAATACTCTTTAAGATGTGCCCTTACAGAAAAATCATGTTCCACATGATTGGCGGGGAGGGAGGGGGGTTAATTGGATTTTTTTCTCACTTATAGGCGACGCGAGTAGAAAATTACCTATAATAAGCGTATATCAGGTAGAAATTGTGACTGCGTGCAACTTCACGTGCGGTTTTCTCACAAATGGAGCGGTTTCACGCACGTTGCGATGCATCAAAGAAATTCTAAATTTTATGGGGAATATTTTTGGTTCTATAAATTTTAATCGCAAGTCTCACAGTTTTAGAGTTATATGCGTAAATATGAACTTTCGGCCCACCTGTCAATCAAAATGGCCGCCATTTTGTAAGTTCAGCCAGCTTTGATTTCGGTCGATTAACATGGCTTTAAATGTTCCCTAGGATGTCCCCTTTAGGAAAAAACATGTTTCAGGGGATCGGCGGTGGGGAGGTGCACTCTTACCCCCATCATATGCCGGACTGTATATCATCATCGTAGTCGTCAGTTTTCACGTATTCGTGTATCGGGTACAAGACACACTGGCTTTACGTATGCAATAAAATTCACCCGGAACTTTTGTGGCACCAGAGTATCTTAACAAAAAAAAAAAAAAAAAAAAAAAAAAAAAAACAAAAAAAAAACTGTACATACGTAGTACGTAGCACTCGTAAAGAAAAAGCAACGCGACTCGACGCGATAATGCGACGTCTGCGTCGTTATAAAAGATGGTTTTCACATCATCTTAATATCGCTGCGGTTGCCGTTGACATTAGAAGACGATGGGTACATGTATACTTACTCGTAATGTGCATTTTTGTTGTATAAAGAGAAATGTTAAGTTGAAATGTCAACCCCGAAGGGAATAATTTAAAAAGTAATCCAAAATATATATAGATTATTGTCGCAAATCTCCTGACATTTGCAACAATTCCTTTGCGAGCTACTATAACGTTGGTACCTACGTTAAACGTAGGAAGTGGTTTTTTTTTTTTTTTTTTTTTTACTACGTTGAAATTTCATGTCGTCAAATTGATTTCGTCGTTGTGTCTGCTGCTGGGTGACAATTGCATTGCGTATAAAAATTTCCATTTACGATCGCTGCGCGTCCATTCATTTGCAAAACAACAGATTACATTGTGTGGCGATGATGAGGTTTTCTATTACTCGTATTTCGAAAGGTCGTCGCGTAGCAAGGTATTTAGGGGAATAGTGAGAGACCATAGAATGTCTCCGGAGACATGGGACAAATTTATACGATAATTTCTTTACGATATGTTAGCGAATTAGTATAGCTAAATGATATAAATAGCGATGGATTTAATAGCGGTTATGTGGAGCTTTACCATTATAGTTATAGGTATAATGCATGGTATGTCGATACAACGCCGTCAACAACAATAACAGCATCCTTTATATGTACCGCACATGTGTACGATACATGGTACAATGGACGAGTTGAATTTATTAATACCTCGTACTACATGTACGAAGATGAACGTGGTTAATTCTTCACGTGAATTGCGTATAGTTTTAATCTTTTCAAAGAGATTATATTCAATTTAAGAACGGCTTATTCGCTTTATGTTGCGCGATCGCCGGCGAGGCGCGCCGCAGAGCCGATCTTTTACGCGAAATTTAATTAAAATATTCGTCCTTTCGGTTGCGGTCTAAAATTTCGTAAATGGTTTTTGCAAATTGGATGAATTTTATTCGTGCAAGCGCGAAATAAAGCAAATTTTTTATTCGAGCAAAAAATAGGTCGAAAATTCTCGTCCTCGTAAGTGGATACAATGGGTACCCTTTTTGTTCACTGGTTTGTTTTCTGATTGTTATGCGATGTAACTTTGTAGGGATTTTCATTCTATCGAATATATTTTCTCGGTCTAAATAAGGTATAAGGTACGTAGTACTACACCTTTTTTGAAATGAATTATGCGAATTTTTACGTATCTATATAAATTACGATGATGTAATTTTACCCGCGTATCAAAACGTACAAAGTTTATTCGAGCAATTAATATCATAAATTTTGGACACCTGAGATAGCGATTTTGAATTTCTTTTTGAGATATCGCCGACTCAAGCTACATTCAGATTTGAAATGAACATATTTATGACGTGTTTTAACGTGCTTATGTTTTATTGACGATTATTGTTAATTTTAAACGATTTACAGTTGGACTAGAATTTTAGTGAAAAATTTTACCCTATGAGAATATGAATTTTTGAATTTTTTTTTTTTCAAAAATGCAATCATTACACAAGTTTATACTCGAAATTATGATGGTTGGAAAATTCTTACCATTTCTCTTTTTTCGGAGGTTTTTAAAAATCGTCACTTTTTGTGTTTTTTTAAAATTTTCTGAAAAAGTATGAAGACATATTTTTTTTTTTTTTGAGAAACGTACACCTAAAATGGACGCAAAGAACCAATTTTAGATGATTAAATGCAATGTTTCAATTTTACCTGCAATTGCTATTTTCTCAGGTGCCCTCAAAAAAATGTTCATTTTTCATGACACGATATGATGGTGCTATCCTGGCTCTGTCATCGATTTCGATGAAATTCACCTAAAATTATAGCTTTGATCTAAAATCGCTCCGAAAATTTTTCTAACTATTCGCCCCACCCATACTCCAGCATTATGACCGTAATTGTTATCTTTCAAAGGGGAGGGGGAGTGGTCTAAAAAGTTTAAAATTTTGACACGTAACGTTTTCCAAATAGGTATATATGTGAGAGTTTTTTCAATTTTTTTAAAAGTATGTACTTGGAAAAGTTTGGGACAGGGAGGGGGATGGTGAGGTTCAAAATTGTGAAAATTGAAAAAAATTAGGGTTAGCCACGGCTGGAATTGTTTTTAAAACTTTAGTCGTACATTTGAGTATAACATTTATTTTTTGAGGTGTACAAAGTGGGGTGCAACATGGTTCAAAAAATTCAGTGCATTTTCACTAATAGCCATTACTTATACGTTTAAAAAGACTCGTATTGGGTTGTTTGATTTTTTAAAGTAAAATCATTTAATTATACATTTGTTAGGAAAATCCAATTACCTACTTGTATTTAATAAAGATAATCAAGTTTTACTAACCATTACTATAAAATTCTGTTATTAGTTTTATGGCTAATGAATCGCGCGTATGAATATAGTCCATTTCCGGGTGCAATCCGTGGAAAATATGAATACTCGCTCGAAAGTTGCATTATATGAAATTTAACAATTCGCAAACCCATATTATTACTCGTTCGGGGCTCAATAATCGAAAATTGTCATTTCCATGTCTTTTGACAAAGGCTACACAAAATCTCTATTTTTACCCTAATTTTAACATTGAAAGTCTAAACGTGACATAAAAAGCGACAAAAAACGTGTTTTTATGATCAGTTATTAATTTTTTTGAGCATGTTGCATCCTCCCTCCCTCCCTCCCCCTTTGAGTGCCTTAAAAAATATGAGTCATACGTATGGGTATGACATAACTTTTAAAAACAATTTCAACCATGCCCACTTCCCAAATTTTTTTTTGACTTTCGAAATTTTAAACCCCCCCCCCCCTTCAACCTTCCTAAATATTCAAAAAAATTGAAAAAATTCTCACGTATACACCTACTTGGTAAGTATTGTGCGTAAAAATAAAATATCGAATTTTAAGGAAAATTTGGCCATTGATACTCATGCCAGGTGAAAAAATTTTTTGGAGTGGTTCTAGATCAAGACCAATATTTTGGATGAGTTTCATCTTAATCAACGACGAGGCGGATTGCCCCGTTTATCGTAAAAAAGCTTTTGCTGAACATTGAAAAAATTATGTTTTTCTAAAAATAACCCTAACAAAGGGAACAGATTTAATTTATTTCAGACTCTTGAAATAAATATTTTATTTTTTACTTTTTTTTTCAACCATTTATACTGTATTTTTATGTACTGAGATTCTTACTGAGAACCCCAAAAAAGGGTATAAGCGATGAAAACCGACCTTAACTGGATGAAGGTGAGTGTACTCAGTCTATTTTACTATAAATTTACTGTAAAAAATTTTTATGATAATGAAAAAAATTCTTGAAAAAATATGAAAACGCCATTGTTGAAGCACCCCTGAAAAATCATCAAATTCCTTCATTGTTTTTCAAAAAATGTTTAAAAAAAAACACCAAAAAGTGATATTTTTTTTTAAATTCATGAAAAAAGGGCGAGGAATGGTAAAAATTTGCCTATGGTCAGTGAGGTCTGAAAAATTACTGGTAAAAAAATCTGGCTTTCGATTACTCTAATGGCCCTTCCCACCATCGTCGCCCGTTATGGACTCGAAATATGCTTAACTAAATTATTTCATACCAAGAGTTTGTGGTTAAGTGGGAGGAGCAGGGAGGGTTCAACATTTTTACCAGTGCCTTTTCAGACCTTGGAAATCAACTTGCTTGGATGTGAATACTTCGAAAATTTCAGCTGGGTGTCGATTGCCTATTTTTAACTGCTCATGCTGTATGAAAAATCACATCTTTTCTGACTTTGGACCCCAAAAGTTGGGGGGTTTAGAAGAAATTTCGATGTTGCGAGTAGAATATTTCTATTCAGCTTAAAATTTCAATGTTTTTTAATACGTCGCTTACAACTTTACAAGAAAGTTACTTTATGGGGTCAGGGCTCCACAAAAGGAATTTTAATAGGGATGATGGGGCAATAGGAGTTTTGAGGATTTTGGATATGTTTAGTGCACTTTCATATGAAAATCAATTTTAAGTTTCTAAAAAACCATAAAGACCATGTTTATTTTTTTCGTTCATCTCTCCCTTCCCCCATCCCCCTCTCAAAAATAAATCATTTACTCGGTTTGATACCAACAAAAATCGATAAAATTCGATCAATAGGCTTGAAATGGCAGTGAGTTAGATGTATATGAGTGGGGATGACGTAGGGTGAAAATTCATTCGTGTTTAAATTTGAGATGAGTGGTTCTGGTGGGGGG
>FIZR01020683.1:0-12266 GCA_900060175.1 Ferrisia virgata | reverse complement strand
GTGCTCATACGTGGAGAGAATTTTTTTGAGGTGTCTACCAACCAGTTTTTCAGGGAACCAAGTGAAAAAAAAATAATCGTTTTTTTTGACCCACCCTAATAAATATCTGACATGGCTAAAAATCATCTTAATGGTCTTCTACGATCCCTGAACGGATTTTGTTGATATTTCTCCCCCCCCCCCTTCATCTGCCTGTGGTCGATAGACTGTAATCGCTTGATTTTCATTGATTATATGACATAGAAAATCGGGCTAAAAATGCATTAAAAAGCTCGCAAGTTAGATAAATTTTGTTACGTCTCATGCGAAAAAATACCAGTAGTATACCCCACTTATACACTACCTTTATCACCAGCGATAAAATCCCAGCACAGGTAAAAATCTAAGATAAGTATAGTAGCATTATCAGTAGTAAACCAATTTCGAGCTAGAAACCCTACCAACGGATAGATTTGATAATTAGTAACCAGGGGTAAATAAATGGTATACCACTGGTATTTTCTACACAAATAGTATTGCTATTTTCTCACATTTAATGATATAATAAAGATGTGCAATTTAGCACGCATAAACAGCACACCTAATCGATAAACCGAAGGCTTAAACTTAACATAAGTATCTACGAGTCGATTAGAAAATTTACAGATTAACCAATTTCACCGCAATAATTCAAACCGAAGTAATACTTGTAGATAATACTCACATCGACATAAGACGCATTAATATAATCTGAATCTGGAATATCATCTTCTGGTTCTAAAACAACGCGATTATAATCATCTGAAAATATACAAAACATAACGAATTGAATTACACGGTGATTTTTTTAAAAATATATTTACACAAAGGTATCTCTACTTTAGATGATGATGATAATAATAATAATAATAATAATAAGCTATACCTACATATACGAGTTTTTGAAAAGTTTCATGAAACGCTTAAGGCGTTTGAAATTATACGAATTGTATTAATTAAGATTATACTCGGTTCACAAAAGATTCGCCTTGTCAACATTTACCTTTAAAGGTATAAGTAGGTAGGTAGGTACAAGGCACATACTATAGTAGTTATAAGAAAAACACTCTCACTACACAAGAAGAAAAGTTTATTCTCAAATAAACACTTAATGAAATAGTCAACTTTTGTGATTATTTATTGAAGCAAAAACTCGATTAGCTATTTGCACATAAACTAGACAGGTAGGTAGGTAGGTATTCGAGGGTGACTTTTTGTTTAAATGTATTCGTTAATGCAATTACGTGTACCTCGATGTGGCTGTAGATTCGTTTCAATTCATACCCAAAGTAAGTTGAATTCCAACGAAGGTATTTTTAATATTTAATCTCGTACAATGCACGTAGATAAGTAAATATCTCACAGAAGATAGGTAGGAACCTGAGGCCAAGTAAAATGTAAGTAGGTACTCGGCGAAGAAGGAAAAAAAAAATCGTACTAACAAATCGACGATGTTAAATTGAAATAAATTCGCCCCGGGTGAATAATTCGCTTAAAATTTCAGTCGCTATTCGCGTAAGTACACTTTGCGGCTGAAGAAAAATTCACCAATTAAATTGCACGTTTTGTTGACATTCCCAAAAGAACACGTAAATGGAACCATTCCGTATGAAAATTTTCGTAACTTTATTTTCCTCTTCTTATATTTTTTTTTTACCCCTCCTTTTTTCTTTCACTTTTACGAAAATGAAGAAATAAAAAGAATAAAGCGAGCGAGTTGGCGGTGAAAAAAAAAAAAAATCTTCAAAGTTTTCATAAAATAAACCATTATTGTAAATTTTACTCTTTTAAGCGGCTAAAAAAAAAAAGAACCTCAAAGGCTATAATGAAGCTGTACGGATAATTTGAAAATTTTCCATCTTCAATTGGAAAACAAATAACGAAATCGTTCATTCGTGTTACAATTTTTCGAAACACGAATCGATATCACGAACAGGAAATATATATGTTGAAGAAATTTGTCAATTTTAAATTAAACCTAAGCCAGGGGTTTTTCTACCACGATATCAAAACATTTTTAAAATTAAACCGACAGATTTTTATTGTTGCGATAAAGCTTTTTCGTTTTCTTCCTTTTTTTTTTTCACAACCACCGTATCTAATCTCATCCCGCATCGTTTAATATTTTCAATCGAAATGGTTTCTTTGTAGATACAACCTAGATAAATAAATAGTAGCCCGATGCTGAGGTGGAAAATTCAACGTCTCTTTTAAATCGCCACGGCGAGTTAAGGGTGAAGCATTCACGGTCGCTTCGGCGCGTATTCGGATTAAATTCCTATGCAAGTATGGTACTGGTATCTGGGTCGAGTTGACATGCCACAACCGTGCCCATTTATATACCCCTCATCACCTAAGTTTAAAATGATATCACGGTGGTGACATGATGTAGTATCAGCATCAGCAGCCTATCCGTGTACAGGGTATCAGCTATACAGACCTCTCTCTCTATACACAAATGATAACAATCACCTTGGGTACGAGTATATAGCGAACGAGTGTTAATAAAAATATCGCCATTTTTCCTCTTCAAAAAGCTACAACACACACTTAGAGAAACAAAAACTTGAAAAATATATTTTCTTTTTAATTGAAAATCTTTTCGTATTTCGCGTAAAATTACAACCAACCGAACAAATGAAACAACCAAACATCTTATGTCAGTTTAAATCTTTTTTAGTTTTTTTTTTCCTCCCTCTTTGAAAATTCTTTGAGAAAAAAAAATATCCCCGCTGGAGTTAGCAACATTATACCCGGTGATTTAGGAAGGGTAAACCCCACCCACCTCCACCACTAGTTCGAAACACTATTAGACAATTTATGTTGCATTAATAGTTGCAGATCGTATTGTAAAGTTCACTGGCGCCAGTATACACCCAAGTTGCAATAAATTTCCTCCAATAATCTCTCGCTATTTTATTTATACTACTAAAAAAAACTCGCAAGTAAAATGTTTCCGGGCCATGGTCTTATGAATTGCATGTTTCAGGTTCAAGCCAAACGTATAACATAACGTAACCTAACGTTCACGTTCCAGTTTTACAAAGTAGATCAACTTTTCTTCTTTATTGCGTCGATTTAAATTTTATACCAAGTTGTTGTTGTTTTCATTCATCGTGTGTGTGTGTGTGTGTGTGTGTGTGTGGAGTGATACAGAAACACACGATAATCTAATCCGAAGAAAACATAGGATGAAGTCCGCATCTCAACATCTTCAATAACAGATCTTTACACAAATACTTAATGGAGTTTTGGAGTAATTTTCTTGTAATGCAGAAATGTCTGGTTGCTTTGATTTTTAAAGCAAATTTTTAAAATGCACTCACCTACGAGAGAGGTGAAAAGAAGTACACATAAATCTAACGTAAGTATATCTGAGGTGCATTTCCACACATAGAAAGAAATTTAGTGCAACAGTAGGAATAAATTGGTAGAAAAAAATGAAATGACCCAAATAGTGCAATACATCTCAAATTAATGAGAATGATGCAATTCTTTGCGCAATGGTTGTAAAAAAAGCATAGTAATCAGTGATAAGGGTAGAATGTGATTTTAAAGTGCAAAATTCGGCCCATCAAAGGCTATATTTACAATCCTGCTAAATGTGCATACCAAATTCATATACAAGGGCTGCTCGCCATCAAAAAAAAAATCATCTCATCACGATGCTTTTTTCCTAATCAGTATCCACAGTAAAAAGGGTTCAACGGGGCTAAAAAGTCGACACCCTCAGCTAGGGCCCCTACTCAATGTGCAAATCAAATTTCAGCCTCCTAGCTCAATTTGTAGGGGAGTTATGCGAGGAACAAACTCAAAAAGTAAGAAAACCCAACCAAAAAACCCACATATTTGAAACTGTGAGGTGGTGTGACGGGGCTGAAAAGTCGGGACCCATAAGAAGGCACATCTATGGCCTCTGCTAACAAATACACACCAAATTTTAATTTCCTAGCTCAATTTGGTGGGAAAATAGGCGAGGAACGACGCTTTTTAAAGGTCAAAAAAAGGAAAACCCCTCATATCCCCCTTCCTAATTGACGTAGGAGGTTGATTTTTTTAGATATATTCTATAACTTTGTATTCTCTATGTAAAGGAGTCAAACAGGAACAATGTTTTCGTTTTTGACCCCCTAGCACCCCCTCCCCCCAATTGGGGCATAACTGAATTTTGACCCAAGGTCATCCCCACTGATATATATCTAAACCGCCATCAAACTGAGCCGATTGATCGAATTGGAGCGATTTTGGTCAGTATTGAGCAGAGTAAATGGTTTTAGTCTTCAGGGAGTTGGGCGATGACGAAAAAACCGCATGTTTGGAGCTGTGAGGAGGTGTAATGAAGCTGAACAGTCGAAACTGCAGAAAGGGATACCTATGGCCCCTACTAAATGTACATTACATACCAAATTTCAACTTCCCAGCTTAATTTGTTTGGCAGATAGGAGAGGAAGAGCCCTTTTTCGAGGTAGTAGCCTGATTTTTGAATATGTTATAAAATTTTGACTTCCTATCGATTGCCTCAAAAAGGAACAATTTTCACAGTTTTGGCTCCGCAGCAGCCATAACTGAATTTTGGCCTGAGGGCATCCAACTCCAAAATATCAAATGGCTCGCCAATCGAAGCCTATTCCCCAAATTTGATCGATTTTGATCGCTATCAGGCTGAGCAAATCATTTTTTGTTGGGAGGGGGAGGGGGGTGTAAATATCAGACATGGTCAAAAATGGTTGTAATGCGCTTCTAGGACCCCAAAACGGATTTTTATTGGTATCCTCCCTCATCTGCCATACGTTGAGAGACCATAATAGACTGGTTTTCATTGACAATACAGAAGAAAATCTGACTAAAAGGAGAGAATGGTTTTCATTTGAGGGTTTGTAGGGGAACACTGATATTTTTTTTTAAACCAATAAAGAAAACTTGCAATCATTACCAATTATTGTACTAAATTTATTTTAGTATAGCACCAATATCGATGATGAAGGAGTTGTGAGGAGGAATTAGATTATTCCTTGTTATGTTGATCTTGGCTTCAAGTCTGGAGTTGGGGAAAGGAATTTGCGCACTGGAGGAAATTTAGTTAGTGCAAACATTGCAATGAATTAGTGAGAAAAAAATGACACGATCCAATTAATCTAATGAATTTTAAATTTAGCAGAATAATTGTGCAGTGCTTTTCACGGTTGCCAAAAAAAGGAAGGATTCACTCCCAATTGTTATAATTCCTATAAAATCGAGATTCCTTACACTAATTGGGCGATACCATGTTTTGCATTAATTTATTCCAACTATTGCACTGGATCTATTTCAACTTTGCTGGCAGAGGGGTTAGGGAAATATTTTTCTAAAAAGGAGGTTACAAGTACCTACAACTGAAGAATAAAAATTAGATAGAATGGTTATCTTTTTGTTTGTAAATGTTTGGACTCCAACCAAAAGGAGTGTAATTCTCTTTTGCTTCCAGTTGGTAGGTTTCCAATACCTTCGAATGAAATTAATATTCGGCAACTCAGTCAGAATGTTAGAAAGAGTTTAATATGATCCATTATCGATCGACTATATAAGAAAAAAATTCAAGCGAGTGCCCCTCTCTCCATTCATAAATTTTCTCTGTTTTTCCTTTGTCAAAGCACGTTGATTCTGAGTATAGTATTTTTTAGTTTAAATTATACCCAAAAGAACTTTGGGAATTATTTTGAAATCTGAAAAAAAAATGTTCCCTAGTCCCTGGTGTGTGAATTGTCAGAAAAGTCTTTAAAAATTTTCAAGTTCAATATAAAATTTGTTTGAAATGATAAAATGAATTAATGTGAGATAGAGTATCATTTTCCAGAACCACTTCTTCGAACCTTCCCTCCACCCTTTCACCACCTCATTTCAAAATTTCAATCAACATCAGTTCTATTCGTCAGATTAAATTTTTTTTTACATATGAATGAAAGTTTGTACAAAATCTATGTGAAGAAGAGAAATTTTGATCACAAATTCGAATTTGGTACAAAAAAAATAGGTTGAGAATGAACTTTTACAAAAACGTAATGAGAAACGTGAAAACTCACTTGGAATGTGGGAAAGATGTGGGGGAATTGTTAAAAAGTGGCCGCAAAAATTGACAAAAATGCATAAAAGATCAGGAAATTTATTAAAATTTTATAAAAAATTTATATAAAATATGCGACGAAATCATTGAAAATTGTGAGGGAAAATGTGAAACTTTACTTGAATTATGAAAAGAAATTGTAAAACGTTATTGAAAAATGTGTAAAAGTATTGACAAACCCATGTAAAAGGAGAGGAAATTCACGAAAGATTTATGAAAAATTATTATAAAAAGCGCAAAAACTTGTTTAAAATGCACAAAAATTGTTAGAAAATGTGCAAAATATCGTTAAAAACGTGCAAATAAAATGTTCAAAATGCGCAACAAATTGTATAAAATGTGCAAAAATCGTAAAAAATGTGCGAAATATCGTTAAAATGTGCAAAGAAATGTTCATAATGCGCAACAAATTGTTTAAAATGTGCAAAAATCGTTAGAAAATGTGCAAAATATCGTTACAAATGTGCAACAAATTGTTTAAAATGTACAAAAATCGTTAAAAATGTGCAAAATATCTTTAAAATGTGCAAAAATTGTTGGAAAATGTGAAAAATATCGTTTAAAATTTGAAAATAAAATGTTCAGAATGCGCAACAAATTGCTCAAAATGTACAAAAATCGTTAAAAATGTGCAAAATATCGTCAAAAACGTGCAAATAAAACGTTCAAAATTCACAACAAATTGTTTAAAATGCACAAAAATCATTAAAAATGTGCAAATAAAATGTTCAAAATGCTTAACAAATTGCATAAAATGTGCAAAAATCGTTACAAATGTGCAAAATATCGTTAAAATGAGCAAAAATTTTATTACAAGTGCATAAAATTCAGATAAATTGACAAAAATTTACGAAAAATATGAAAATTTGATTGAAACATTAAAAGGAACGTAGAAAAAAACTATTGAAAATATAAAATTCCAATAATCAATAATGAAATTAAACTTTTTGGGTGGCCAAGAACTTGAAATTCACCATTCTGATGGCATTTTTCTCTCAGAACTCGAATATATCTTCAAAATATCTTTAACACAAGGTAATTTCGAGGAAAAAACGCAAAAAGATATTCAACAGACATTTCTAAATTAAAATAAGGTGAATCTGAATGAATTTTTTCCGATGAATTCGAATAAATCAGCAAAATTTTTTTATTGATTTTGAAAAAAAAAAGAAGTTTTATGCCTGTAAACTACAAAAACAAGCTGTTTATCAAATATTTTCCAATGAAAGTAATGAATTCCAGTAATATTTTTCTCTCTGAATTCGAATCTCTCACTAAAATTGCTCTATCAAGTAGACATTTAAAAAAAGTGAAAATATAAATATAAATCTGAAACATTTTAATACTTTCACCGTTCTATCTGACCAATTTCTATTTCTAGTATGAAATCAATTTTGGGCATGAAAACATAAGACGGGGGTCTTTGAAGTGCTTCTTTTGACATATGTGTTCTCTATTACCACTGCACAGTCTTAAAATTAATATAGGATAATTTTATGATTCTGCAGTCCATTTAATCAGACAGAACCAAACTTTTAACGCAGGTTATCAGGAACCACTCCATCGCTTTTGCAATTATTAAACTAAAAGTCGTCTAAACACAGTACAAATATCTGTAAAATTATTAAAAATATTAATTTTCTTTCAACATTCCCTTTCGAATAAAAAAAATAGGTATACCAACGATTTTTCAACATGAAAATCTTCGGCCAATTGAAAGCGATATAATGTAAGAAGAACACGAATACAGCGCACATACATATTTCATTTGAACCTTTCAAAACAAGCAGGAAAAGTAGAACTCAAACAGAATGAGAATATTTTTCATTTGGAAACGGCGGCCGAATGAAACGAAATAAATCCGGCAATAATATGTCATCGATGCAAACGCTGCCGATGAAATTCATCGGCATATTATCGCGAAGAAAATTAACCATCGACAAGCGATAAGAGTAAGAATATAAATCACTTTGGCGAGAAAAATATTCCTTTTCGGAAATTATGACTGAGAAAAATATCGTGTTCTGGCAACGTAACGACATAAACGTTGCCGGAAATAAGACCATTAAGGACGATAAATCCAAATTTCCACCTCGGTTATTTACAAACCGCGGTAAAAACGGCCCGAACATAGGACAGAATTTAAAAGGCTCCTATTCGTCGTACACTTAAGGTATAAACAGCCATTTCTAACCTGCTCACGTAAATATTTACATTTCAAATAAAAACCAAAGCGAATATTTTTAATGCTTCGAAGTACCCGTACGCAATAAAGAAATAAGAAAGAAAAAAAAAAAAAACTTCGCAAAAATTTAAAAGTAAACACAAACTTGAAATTTTGAATTTCATTCTTAATTATTTGAAATACTTATTTCGAAACTTCTCTCGATAAATTCCATACTTTTTTCCCCCTTCAAACGGGAAATAAGAAAGTAAACGCGATATCTGCTATGTGAATTACGAGCAGCAGTTAACTTATATTGCAGAGTTTTTTCAAAAAAAAAAAAACGCTATGAACTGTTTTCGAGATTTTTCAAAACTTTTCTTTCGTTTTTCACCATCCTCGAGTCTCGAATATATATACTCTTACTTAGTTACGTAAATTTACGTTGTAGCGATTATTTCCCACCATTGATCATGTAGATGGAAAGCGCATAAAAATAAACTGTACAAACAAAAGGAATCTTCGTTTTGGATGATGGAAGCCCTGCGGTGAATTCGTATAATTCATCGAGCTAAGATTTTCATTGTGATAAGCTTACATAATCTTAACTTTTGATGTCAGTTGTCATATAACTACATCGCCTTTTATTCTTCTGTATATTTAATTACGGAAATTATTCTTCAAAAAAGAAACGAAAATTAACAAAAATACCTCGTAAATGTGCGAAATAAAGCATCGCTTCGGGATGCTTCTATTTCAATCAGTGGTAAGGGTAGGAGGAACAATAGGACTGAAAGTCCAAACCCCCTAAAAGGCATATCTAGGATATATACGAAATCTACATGAAAAATTTCAAATTCCCAGCTCAATTTAGAGAGGTTATACCAGGAACAGGCTCAAAAGCTCAAAAATTGAAAAAAAAAACTATAGTTTTGGGGCTATGAGGAGGTGCTATCAGCCAGAAAAGTCAAGACCCCTAAAAGGCACGCCTAACAACCCTAATTAACCTAAATAACGAATTTTAACATCCTGGCTCAATTTGGAGGAAAGTTATGCGAGAAACAAGCACATAACATAGGAAAACCCATCCAAAAAACCTTCCCTTTTCGAAGTCTAGAAAGGGAGGAAATCTTGTTATCTCCTTTTTTAATTAACCCAAGAGGCTGATTTTTTGATATGTAATACAATATCGATTGGTTCAATAAGGAACAATTTTTGCGGTTTTGGCCCCTCAGCACCCTCTCCCCCAAATTTGGGTAGAACTGAATTTTGACCCAAGGTCATCCCCACTCAAATATATCCAATCCGCCACCACACTGAGGCTATTAATCGAGTCGGAGCGAATTTGGTCAGCATCGAGCAGAGTAATTGATTTTAGTCTTTGAGAGAAAAAAATACACATAAATATCGGACTCCAAAATAGATTTTGTTGCCCCTCCCCCCACCGGTCCAACCTTTAAACCTCTATAGGTCCATTAACCGTAATTGGTTTTCATTGATAATATGACATAGAAAATCTGACCAAAAAAAAAAACGTTAAAAAATCATGGAAAATTTACCAGAAATCATTAAAAAAATGTTGAAAATTACGTGAAAATACGAAAAAAATGCAGAAAATTGGCCAAAAATCACGAAACGATGCAGAAAAATTGCTGAAAATTGACCAAGAATATGAGCTAAATCCTTAAAATTATGGAAAATTGATCAAAAATATGAGAAAAATTGTTGAAAATCATTGAAAATTAAACAAAAAAATTGAAAGAAATAAGTAAGTAAAAGTGAAGAAAAGTGATCGAAAGTCATTAAAAAAATGTTGGAAATCACCGAAAACTGATCAAAATTCACGAAAAAATATTCAAAAGTAGGTAAGAATTGACAGAAATTATGAGAAAAATCGTTAAAATTCAACGAAAATTGAGTAAAACTTGATAAAAATGACTCAAAAAATACAGAAAATTGATCAAAATCACAAAAAATGTTGAAAAATAGCAGAAAATCAATTCAAATTATGATAATAAAAAAGGCTTGAAAGTGTTAAAAATCATTAAAAATTTGGTAAACATATCAGTTTTAGTGATTTTTTTATAAATTGGTTTGGATTTTTAATCCAAATCTTTCATTTTTTACACAATTGTCGATAATTTTTAACAATTTTTTTCATATTTTTGTCTAATTTTCACTTCTTTTTCAACATTTTTTTGACGGTTTTGTATAATTTTCGACGACTTTTAACAATTTTTTTCACACCTTAGATCAATTTTCACCTAATTTACAACATTTTTTTTGTGATTTTTGATCAATTTTAGACGGTTTTTTAACAATTTTTTTCGTATTTAACGTTAATTTTCTCCATTTTTAAATTCTTTTACGCAATTCAGACGGTTTTGCATTTTTTTTCTTCATATTTTTGGCCAATTTTTAGTTAGTTTTTGATATTTTTTCGAGATTTTAGATCAATTTTCGATGATTTTTAGCTATTTTTTTTCCTAATTATAGGTCTTTATTCCCATTTTTTTAAACATTTTTTCGTGATTTTTGGCCAATGTTCTGCATTTTTACCAACTTCTATCAGTTTTTTATCCAATTTTCACTAATTTCTCGCTAGTTTTAATCAATTTTTATCAGTTTTTCAACATTATTTCGTGATTTTTGGCCAATTTTCAATATTTTTATCAACCTTTGTCAATTTTTTACTCAATTTTAAATGATTTTTAACAAATATTTGGACAATTTTCACCTACTTTTTAATATTACTTCATTACTTTTGGTCAATTTTTATCACTTTTTACATTTTTCTGTCAATTTTTTATTTAATTTTCGACTATTTTTAGCGATTTCTTTCATATTTTA
Source organism: Ferrisia virgata (assembly GCA_900060175.1). NCBI lineage: Eukaryota > Metazoa > Arthropoda > Insecta > Hemiptera > Pseudococcidae > Ferrisia > Ferrisia virgata. The sequence continues at coordinate 1,134 of FIZR01020683.1, read as the reverse complement.
GATCAACTTTCAGCATTATAATCCATTTTAGTAAAATTTTTACCCAATTTTCAATCATTTTTAGAAATTTTTTTTCAATTTTCGTCCAATTTTTAGCTAGCTACGTATGTTTTAAAAGATTTTCGTCTTGATTTTTGATAAATTTTCTGTATTTTTTTACGAATTTGTGCTAATTTTTTCGACGATTTTTAACGATGTAAATTTTTGATAATATGAAAGTAATTTGAATCGCTGAATACGAATTTGTCGCTAGTTGGCTAATTTTTTCATTAAACAATTTTGTAAGCGAGGAAAATAACATTTTCAATTTTTAGAGGCGAAAATTGCTCGAAGTAATGTATCAATATTTAAATACCTATTTTGGGATATTACTACGAGAAAAAAAATTTTCGACCGTCTTTTTTCAGACACCGAAACAAGATTTGTTGAAATTTTGATAAGCTCCCTTCATTTTCCTCCATATAGATTGGCAGACCTAAATGGTTTTTTTTTTTTTTATTATTATTATTTTAATGTAGCAGTGAAAATAATCTGAAAAAATCGGGAGCTGTCTTAAAAAATTAGCTTCAAATTGAGTCTAAAATTTCTTCCCGAAGGATTACAGGTTTTCTCGTATCTCATTTGGTCTTTATATACAAGTCATATTGAATTTGATGATTCTGATTAATGACCCTCCCCCTTCCCCCCACAGCTCGTACTGGCTGACATGAATTGCAAGCGTATGCAGAGCTGTTATTCAAAACCACGAATTAAAGCTTCATTTTCGTTCAATTTATAACGAATTTTTGGAACCAAGGCAGTTGAAACTTTTTGAACAAATTTCTTTAACAAAGGGTCCTTATTTATTTTTCTACTTATACCAATTTTGCAGTTTTATACATCGATCAAAAATTAATTCAAGATTTTGAAAGCTCAAAGTTTAATTTCAACCGCAGGAATTTATGACGTATATTCTGTTCAAAAATTAGGATAGAATTAATGGAAAGAAATTCTTTCACCGAAATTACATCCAGTCAATATATGAGAATGCATATGCATTAGGGTGGGTCAAAAAAAAACGATTATTTTTTTTTCACTTGGTACCCTGAAAAAGTGGTTGGTAGACACCTCAAAAAATTCTCTCCACGTATGAGC
>FIZR01020675.1:0-53608 GCA_900060175.1 Ferrisia virgata | reverse complement strand
TGTATATGTGCGTTATGATGGTTGCCTACCTATCTGGAGATTCATTGCTGCTGTACGGAAAATTAAATTTTTCATTTTAGGTAGTAAATTTTGCAACGAGGTTTTCTAGAATTTTGATTGTAACTGTTGAACGAAAAAAGTTAATTTTTCCCTTTTGGTCTTAATTTGTAGAGGAAAGTCTGGCGAATAATTTAAGACCAAGAAAATGATGATTGGATGATTAGGAGAAGAATAAATGAGAATTGAATGTAAAAAAATTTATGCAAGAAATTTTGCAAAAATTTTTTTTGAAATATTTTTTTAAAATTCAAGTCAACATGCCAATATTGTGTATCAAAAGTATAGCCCGGAGTTCGCTCTTTCAAAATGGTTCTCTCCTTCAGGTCTCTCTATCACTCTTATTTTTCAAGTTATGAAGTATTAAAACCAAAAAGGATACAATAAGATCGTTCGAAATTTATTACATGTCCTTCTGGAGTTCTTTATTGGATCTTTTGTGATCGCAAAGCTGATCCATGAGTATGAAAATATTTAGTTCCTTTGTTTTTGTAAATTTTAAGCGAACAAGTGTACGAAAACGTAGATATAAGAGTTACAAAAAATAAAAAAAAAGTAAAGTCAAATTTTATACTACGTTTAAGCCGTCTGATTTTAATTTCAAATTAATTTTTTACTAAAATGATGACGCCAAAAATTTTACAACTTCTACTGCGGTGTGTTTAAGGACTTCTAAATGTACCTGCTGACCTTCTAACCCCGAAAAGAGATTGGTTTGGATCAGCTTTGCGATCGCAAAAAAATCCACTAAGGAACTCAAAAAGGACGTAATGGATTTATTAAGGAGTTGGCTATTGCAAAAAATTGCCTGCGTGAGATTATAGGTACGTCGTATTTTTGTTTAATGTTCAATTAAACGGACAATAATCAGATTATAAAACGGCGTATGCTGGCTTAGTTGAAAAATTATTTCAAACTTGATAAAGTTCACGTATGTATTTTATGTTTATGTCGGTGAAATTATATACAAGTGTACGTACAAGCCAATCTCGTAGCTAGATACTGTAGGGCCATTACATACCTGCCTAGTGCCTAGTGCCTATTTGTACGTTTTATTTCAGCCAAATGACGAGGAAATGTATTATTTTTTTTAGAGTTCTGGGATCTTGGGAGGTCGACGGAACGTATTTTTTAATAGCACATAAATTTTCGCTCCCCAACGTGTACATATATACCTAAGTAGGTTGCGAAGCAAGATGGTCAGTACGAGATTGAGAAGGGAAAAAGCATCTCACCTGCCATCGCAGTGCAGCATCTCACCGTCGCCGCCGACCGAATAAAAAAATGATAAATTTTTTTATAGCTTTGTAATGAAATTTGCGTAATTTATACGCGATCTAGTTTCGTTTTATGACTTTGCAAGGAATACCTCTGAACTTGTAATCCTGTATCGAGGTATCGACCAAGTACACAGACGTACCAGCGTTTATGTGTATTAATAATACTCGCGTTGATATGAGACTTGGAAGTTGATTTAATTATAATATGCGCGAATGTTGAAATAATACTGTGCCTAAGTCTCGTCGGCTATACCTGGTGTTCGTATCTCTGTGTACTAAACATATAAGGTGATAATCGGCGGTTATCTGTTAAAGATCTTGGCTTTTGTATTTGACCTGGTGGTAAATGCATTAGCTCGACCGGTAAGCATAGGCGACGGGGTAACGCAATCGTAATTTCGGCGGTGTTGATTTTATTGTATTTGCACAATTGAAAGACCCACGCGATGCCACTGTTGAATAACGATGTGAGAATGTATCCAAGGTTTTTAACGCGATGACGACGAACGCACGATGGCGGATAATCCATTTCTCGAATGTACGTAGAGATAGGTTTTATTTTATTTTTTATTTTTTTCTCTCTCGCCTATGTTTCTCTCGACGAAATGCTCGATCTAAATTTCCACGATGTAGGTTGGACACGTAGGTAAATCACGCGTCGAATATAGGCTTGTTGAACTTGAACGACAGTTGTTGCGGAAAAGAGTCTCGTATTATATGCTACGCTACTTACGTTAGAGAGATGATGGGTGTTATGCAGTGGTGGGTTTCGTCGAGTTAGTACGTTGTCTTCGTCGTCGTGTACTGTACGTCTACGTACCACCCATGATACGTATACGATGGCTTAGTGCGTATATTATGCGTGAGACGTGATGGGATTTTTCTTATTTTGCTTTTTCGAACGATGCGGTGTGCTTGCTGCTGGTCGACGAAATCGAGATAATTTTAGTATCACGTACGATAGTGTACCTATAAGTATACTCATACCTTACGTATACCTATAGCACCTATATTATCATGTATGCGTATAATATTATAATGCTATACATAGATAGTGGCTAACACAAAGTGTATACAATACACACACACACGCACACATACATACATACAAGTACGCATAGAAGTACCTACTACCTATATGCAGAGATGTAGAGCTGCTACATACTTACTAATTGGAATGCATGATCGGATGTGTATAGTGTTTCGACTAGTGGCGGTGGCATTTACTAGTAGGTCAAGTATCGCTCCTCAGGTGATACGAATTGGCCGGCGGTCATAGGTGACCCAGTGGCAAGTACACTACGTACTACACTAAACTATATAGGTACTCGTATAGGTAGGTTTAAATTTAATACGCCAAATTTAAAATTATATTACCACCGGTTTAATTACACGTCGTCGAGTATCGGCTTGTTTTCTACGATACTGTACGAGAGTTGCTAATTCGATATGCTGGAATTTTTGTAGTCTGAAAATTCTAGACCGGTTTGATGTTCTGCCCCCTTTGGTCGTACTTCGGCGCTCGAAACGTAGGTAAACGATAGTCGATCCGAGTCCCCCTGTACTGTATACTGCATTATCGTGCGAAAATGGCGTCGCGATTTCCGCCGTGTACCATCGCATCGTTCTTCCTCCGCTGTGCAACTAGATCGTCGTGTTCGGTTGCATTGCAAACTGCTAGTTGGGATTTTCCAGTTTAATAATTCGATGTATAATTTGATATCCGTTGTTGAAGGATTCGCGTGTACTTATGCCCTGTACGTCAGTTTCTCAGAATGTGTTATTCGTAGTTTGTAAAAATTGTTTGCATCGATTTTCGAGTTTGATGATGAACTGGGTTCAACAGGGTGTTCCAATTTTTACCTTTGTACAGCCTGGACAAATATTTTGATTATTCTTGGATAATTGCAAAGAGCGAGCATGTCAACAAAATTGTTAAAGTGCCAATTTTCTGCTGCCAGTGTTGGTATTATGAATTTTTGACAATTTTTAGCCTGATTTTTTTTATGTCATATTGTGTATGAAAACAAGGCTATTACGGTTCATTGGCCTTTGTTTGATGAGAGGGGAATATCAACCAAATTTAGAAAACCATTACGACCGTTTTTGGTTTTTTCAGAAATTAATTATTATTTCACCCCTCTCCCCCCGCACCCACGGAAACTAAAAATTATTTGCTCAGCTCGATACCGACCGAAGTCGATCAAATTTGCGAAATAGGCTTGCACTAGCTACGGATCTTATATTCTGAAATGGGGTTGACTTCTGGTCAAAATTCAGTTATCTCTAAATTTGAGCGAGGAAATGCTGAGGGGTCAAAATTTCAAAAATTGTTCCGTTTTGAACCAATCGATAATTAATCTGAAGTTGTTTAATATATTCAAAAATAAATCTCGCAGGTCAATTGAAAGGGGAGATCTAAGGAGTTCCAACTTTTTTGACCTTGAAAAAAGGCTGTTTTCTCCAATCTTCTCTTCTAATTGAGTTACGAAGGCGTTTGGTATGTATACTTAGTGGAGGTATTAGATGTAGCTTTTGGAAGTTTCGACTTTGCAGCCTCATTGCTCTCCCCAACATCCCTAACAGCTTCAAAATGTGATTTTTCGGATGAATTTTCTTAGGTTCTGAGTTTGTTCTGAAATTGATCTAGGAAGTTCAAATTTGGGGGTGTCAAGGTCCACAGGCCACGATTAATGTTAACGACACAAGCTTTGAGCTTTTTAAATTTATTAACATCAAAAATATCACAAATTTCTTATAAATTCGAAAAAACATACTACCTTTCCTTTTACAGTTATGAGCTGAGCTCTTGAACGAGTTTTTTTTGGGTTTTAGCTCGTGCCTTCACGACACTCCCGAGAAAGAAAAAAAATTGAGAAAAAATTCAAGAGAATACAATTTAAAAGAATACCGATGAAAATAATACAAATAAACGGAATACAATTAGACAAATTATAAATGCATTACTAAATTTACTCCACGATTTCTTCTACTGTAATGTCCTCTTTGGCTTCAGCTTCTGGAACAGAAGAATTCGTATTTTCCAATATATCTAGCGGGTAAATTTAGTTGATCGGGCGGATTAAAATTCCATGAGGAGTACGTAACTTTACAGATCGTACTTTTCCATGTATGAGCTGAGCTCTTGAACGAGTTTTTTTTAGGTTTTAGCGCGTGCCTTCATGACAGGAGGTTGTACTCCTCCCTCCCCTTAAGAAAAACATCCCAGCTACTCAGATTTTGAAAATTATTTTGTAACATGGCGATGGAGAGGCGAAAAAAATTCTTGAGTACGAGAACTATTTTCCACCCCCATCCTATCCTCTATTATCGCAATAAAATAGAAATAATCGATTCTTATGGGTATTTTGACGAATATTTTGTGAAATAGGGGCTGGGGGAATGGTCTGATCGAAATTTTGCCCATAACTCAAAATATTTTTGATACTTTAAGCTATTAATTTTAGTAGAGAAATTTTTCGATTCCGGCTATTCGTGAGGATTTAGGGGTGTTTCTCGTAAATGCGCTGAATTCTCGCGGGAGGAGGAGTTAAATTAATTTTTTGGACATCTAAGAACAGGAATCAATCATAATTTTGCTTTTAAAATTTAGATGGCGCAGATTTCCCTTTGCAACTGTCAGTACTATAAGCGATTAAGCCCTATTGACCATTTTTAAGTTTTTAATTTCAAAAGAAAAAACAGAAAATGTTAATCATATTGGTTCAGTTTTATTGCATTTTTTTGATCATCGAATGTACTGAATAAATAGATGTTTTTTTGTAGCACTATCATTTCATTTTTTTCAACTCTGCTACTACTTCGCCCTACTTCACAGTTATAATTGACCTCACAGAAAAAATTGCTGACCTTTATACTCCATATTGAGTAAAATAAAACACTACTCAGGCTGGAAATTCAATACATTGAACGAACTATATACAATATGGCCACCTGTATTTAGAATTTTTTTTCAAAATAAATTTTTTTCTTACACATTATAATTATGATTTTATATCAAGAAATAGAAAAAGCGAGGCTTTAAGATCAAGTCCAAATGTCACTTTTTTAACGGGTCTGATTTAACCTTTTTTCGAAATTTGTTGCACTCTGCTTCGCAAATTTTTCACACAATTGAATATTAAAAACGCCCTAGCAAATGCCGCGTCGCGTCTCATCGTCGTGTTTTTCTTACTTTACCCTTTGAAATTTGACATTTCTTTGATGATGTAAATAATCTAACAGCGTAAGAATCGATGGAGATATGAAAACGCTGACGGTTGTATTTTGAATATTTCAAAGACCATCGTCGACGTCTTTAGTATGCGAAATAGACGAAATCTGCACTTGACTCTTATTTTCAAACACTTGTTGAAGTCTACGTATTGAGTGTGTGGGCGAGCTAGGTAAGGTCTACGTATGTAGTTGATGTACTTACGAATTTATATGAATGTGCTTTGTATGCACATTCACGTGTAGAAAAAGTGATCTGCTCGAAATATTCTGAAATGACGTTGAAAGTTGTACGAGAGTGAAATTATATACGGAATACAATTCGAAATGCTTATTCGTGGAAGTAGGATATTACATGTTGAGTAAGTAGATATAGAGCCTATGGAAATTTTGTCTATTTTATATTTTGAAGGTATTACGTGCCTAGAAGGATTTCATATGGTTCGCCGTTTTTGTTATGTATATTTTAATGAAATTTTACGTGAAATAGGTGATCAGTTTTGCTCTTTTTATTGGATGGGAAGCGTTTTAAATTCTTATTACATATATCCTTTATTTTAGTCCAATGAAATGAGCGTAAAAAACAAAACAAGGGAAAAATTTATGAATACATTTTTTTCCCCGCAGAATTGTAAATCACGCCCACCCTCTCCCCCCTCCCCCACCGAAATAACATATCCTAAAACGAACCGAAGCTTCCCCCATATTCTCATTTGTTCCCTTTAAAAAAGGTCTTTTACCAATAACTTTACCTAACTTTGTTCTTTAACGCGATACAGAAAAAAAGTTAAATCAAAAAATGTAGCTGGTTGAATTTCCAATAAAAAAGGTTATTACATATTTTTATCGAAAATCGATTGAAACACTTTAAAATGAGTGTGAAAAGGGTGCGTTTTGCGCTTACGTGATGGTCCGCGTAATGTTTCTATCGCGTCGCGAGAATCAGCGGCCAATGTTCGTAGACACACGGGCTCAATTTTCTTTCAGTATACCCAGACAAATTATAATATGGTCTGAAAGAAAAATTCGTGCGATCTGAATGCTGAACGTAATTTTATGATTGATTCCTGTTCTTAAACGTCCAAAAAACAAATTTAACTTGGGCGCCTATTATTCCGATCCCCCTTCTCTGTGAATCCATACCATCTTTCTGAGAAACTTGTATCTCCTCACATATGGCTGGTATCGAAAATTTTTTTAAAGAAAATTTGTAACTTGACGTGTCATGAATATTTCGAATCATGTGCAAAATTTTAATCAGACTATTTCCCACGCCTCTATTTCATAAAATGCTCGTCAAAAATGCTATATAAATAGATTATTTCTATTTTACATCAAAATTAACAAGCATCGGTACGATTTTGTCTGAGTTTTTGAATGTTATTGAAAGGCTGATAATTTACAGTTCGGCGAACCGTTATTTAATGCTAATTTGACTAGAATTATTTCTTTTTTTTTTTTAGTATTTTCAATACTTCAATTTTATTTTAAAGTTACCCCTGATACAAGTAAAGGAATGAAAGTGATGTACAGATTTTGTATCACTCAATTGTATAATCAAGTCCAAAAAAAGTTGAATTTTACCTTGAAATATTTCAATATGGTATCGTTCTGGGCTAACGGTAAAAAACTGTATCATGAATGATGGATTAGAAATTCAAAGAATGTCTTGTTTTCGGACGAGCATGATATTCAATTCGATCAATTATATCAGCGAATTTAAGCTCGCGATTGGCTACCGAGTAATTTATTCAAATCCTATTGGTACCTAATTATGCATCTTTGTACACAGGTGAAAATGTACCATTACAAATTAATCTTATATAAAACGTTACGTTTAGATTCAAGGATGAAAAAGTATTCCACGTAAAAACTGAAACGAATTTTTTATTCGCAAAAAACTTCTACCTAATTGAGATCACGTGATTTGATTCATTTTACTATAGCGCCAATTATCAGTCGCGATAGTTATTATTCGTATTCAAAGATATAATTTTTGTACGAATTTCGTTGTCGATACAGAATATCAACAATCGAGTTTAATTTGCTCCTGGAACCGGTTCGGTTTGGTATTTTGAATGATTTTACTATACGTGTACGCAGTTCGTAAGTACCTGTGATTTCGTAGTTTTACCAGAAAAAAAAATATATATATTACATGCGGTATAAACACGCGAATATAGTATTCGACAAGTCGTTGAATTTATAATTAATATGTAAGAGCCTGTGTACTCGTACGTTAGATTATTTTTAGCAATCCGGTTCTACCCGCTCGAATTGGTCTTACCTCTTACGAAGCTTTAAAAATGCTTGTGAACTTTTCACGTTGAGTTTACGTATAGATAAGATGCTATTATAAAATGTAAACAATCGTCGTATCGTCAATTTAATAAAATGTCTCGTTCGAATGAATTATACGCGAATTGAAAAATATTTTTTCGCAAAAGAACGTCGCGTTGAACAAATTATTGCTTAGAATATAATACCTATTATACTTTGTAGGTACTCGATTATTATACACGAAGTTTATAATCTGATGGAAAAAATTTTTGTAAAATTCGTTCAACGCTGGTTTTGACACGTAGTATACGTATATATATATTTTTATTTTATAGTGAAGTGTTTTTCCTTTTACGATATTACTCGAGATTATATACGATTAAATATGTGGCGAAATTTTTCCGACTCTTATATCAAATTCAGTATATGTTTTTAAGAGATGTTTTTTACGTTTAAAAGCAAGCATTGGTATGGTTGAAAGCATCCGATCGCGATGATATTGAGGATGAGGACGAAATGTATTTTACTTGCAGGATTTTGATAAACAGATACTGCTATATTGTTTCTTTTATTTTCGTCAATTAGAACTGGCTTTTTTTCACTGCGATGTTTAAAACTGAAAATTCTTTTCATTATGCTGACGTTTTTGTCTAGATAATATTTCAAAATTGGTCTTTTCCCCTTCGTATTATAGAAGGTCGTAAGAACAATTTGACTAAGTAAATTTAATCAATAATATTAATTAAATAAGTTGGTTTCCTTTTTACTTGATGAATAATTTTCCGGGTTTATACAGTTCTCGTGTAAATAGAAAAGTTGTATAAAAATGGCGTGAAAACTGATGAAAAATTTTTATTTTACCAAAGAATTTCTCCCAAGTAGTTATTGCTCAAAGATGTTGAAAAAAAAAATTATGTTTTTTTATATACGTACGTATTTATTTTTAATTCTTCGTTTGTTTGCTTATTTATGGCGGTACATTTTCGGCTAAATTTTAACCATATAAGTGGTATACGACTTTAAAGGGTAAATAAGGAAATATAGTGGACGAAAAATCTCAGCGTCTGTATCCCTTGAGTCTTCGTTGTATAATCCGTTTATCTTTATTTTCAGTTTGTGAGCAAAGTTGGAAAATTTGATGTAATCGAGCGTATAGTAAAGTTTATTGCCTAGTTGACTTTTTACAAAGATCTCTTTAAAGCAGTTTGAAAATAGTGTACCTACCAATTTCACGTTATGTTTATATCACACATTATTTTACGTTTACGGTAAAATGTTTTGGTTTCGATTGATTAAAGCAATGTTCACATTTTTTTGTGAGGATAAGAATAGGATGGGAGGTGAAGGAAGGTGGGAATTGCTGGAAAAACACCATTATTTCGAATAACACGTTCAGACAAAAATTTAGTTCAACTAAGCTTCATATTTTTCTAACATGATATGAACAATAATTTTCAGCCTGATTTTTTCATATCATATTGGCAATGTAAACCAAGCTGTTACTGACTATCGACCTATGGCAGAAGGGGGGGGGGGGTGTATCGACGAAATTTATTTTGAATTCCAAGAAGATCATCCAGACTATTTTTGGCTATATCAGTTATTTATTTCGATAATTTTTTCATTTATTTTTTCACCCCGAATATAAAAATAATTTTCTCATCTCGATACCGACCAAAATCGGTCAGATTTGGGCCGTAGGCTTAAACTGACGGCAGATCTGATATTTTCGAGTGGGAATGACGTTGGGACCCCACAAAAAAGGGGTGATCCATGATTGGTACCTTAACTTAATTCCATCGAAATTACATGTATTCAAAAATTATGTAAATCTGGTATCTTCTGAAAACCTTGTAACTTCCATTCCCGTGGTTCCATGTCATAGTGTCAATGAAAACCAGGCTATTACCGCCCATCGACCTATGGTGGATGAAGAGGGGGGGGTACCAACAAATCTGGAGCGGTGGAGAGGGGAAGAGATTGTGAAACAAAATTATGTTATTCTCAAAACAAAAATTTTGGAATATTTTTTTTCGAAGGATGAGATAAGGGGAAGGGTTATGTGAGGGCTCAACCCTCCTCCCTCCAATCTTTAGATGTTCCTACAAAAATTTAAAAATTAACACTTTGCAAAGGCAAACTGCTTGGAAAAATTACAATTTTTCAGTTCATAGATGCCCTTAAATATTTCATCTTTCATTTCTGGTATTTTGAAAGAAAAATTTTCCTGATTTTCCTGCTGTAAATTTTCTCCTCATATATGAACAGAAGGATTGAAAGCAAGAAAATCAACAAAAAACCCACACATTCCATGCCCATGCCTCAAATTTTGGTCTTATCTCCGCCTATGGTTTTTTTTCGTCTCCTAAAAAGTGAAGGTGTTTGCAGTTTCGAGGTTTTACTGTATCAACGGCGATGTGCCTCCTCCAAATTGAGTTAAGTAATTGAAATTTGGCATGTACATTTACTAGGGGGTCGTAGATGTGTCTTTTTGGAGGTTACGACTTTTGAGCTCCATTGCATTCTTTTGCAGTCTGAAAAATGTAGTTTTTTAATCGATTTTTCATATTTCTTGAGCTTTTCTCTCGCATATCTTCTCTCCAAATTAAGGTAAATGTAGATTCAGTAAGGGTGTTTGGGCGGCAGAGGTGAAGACTTCTGCTGTTCATTCCAATATCTACTTATGGCATACCCCTAACCATTGTTAAATAAACTGCATTTCAGATCGCATCTTCTTTACTTAATGAAAATCCGGCTCAAAAAGAAACGCATTGCGATGACTTTTTTTTTTCAATCTTTTAAAGCTCAGAAATGAGGGGTGAAATTTTTTTAAAATTTCGTTAATCCTAATTACGTTTATCTAAGGTTCTTTGGTATATTCGTATCGTCTTTTAAATCGCATATCGAAGTGTATAAAAATTTCCATCTTCCGGTTACGCTTTGATGTAATTTCGATCAAAATGACTGGCAAAATACGACGTACTATCGATAGTTAATCGAATTTGCGAGCGTGGGTGCTTCGAAGCATATCCCTTTTCGTGTTTATACCGAAGTAGTCTCGATGGTAATTTGTTGGTATTTTTAATTTAGTTTTTTTTTCCATCACTTTTTCTCATTCTACTTACTTCACAGCAGCACAGACACAATAGCGTTCATCTGCTGTATAGTTGTGGTTTTTTACTTGCACTCTCGTTGCGGTAGCTAGGTTCGTTCTTAAGACATTATTTACTTTTCCGGCTAGTTCGATTTTCGACTATTAACCCATCGATCGCATCGATGCGTAACAAGGTCGATAAAATGATGAGAAATTATTAGTACCTATAATGCGAGTATAAGTGACTCGTTGTCGCGGTTTGAACTTGATATTTAAAAGTTGAGCGAATATGTGTTTTGCGGTTGGAGAAAAAAAAAGTAATTACAAGCGAGCTTTTTTTTTTCTCGTTGCGTTTTTTTTTTCGTATATTCATGAAAAACGAACGTGTAAAAAAGCCTTTGCTCGAGGATTGCTTTTTTTTTCTTTTCTTTCTTTTTTTTTTTTCGTTCAAAGGCACGCTTCATCAGTTTCAGAGACTCTCTTAAATAAAATCTGTTTTAGACGTACAAAAGGATGCTTTTTGTTGACTTAAGTCGTATGGCAGGAATAGCATTTTTATAAAGAAAGAAAAAATAGTACCTAGCTACCTAGTACCTACGTATAAGTATAAAGAGGTATAGGCTACCGGTAGCTTGGATTTTTTTTCTGTATAATTTTTTGTTTGTTTAGTTCCATTTATTATTAGACTTTTTGTGCCGATGTGTGCGAGTGTAGGTTGATATAGTACACGTATCTACGTTAGCATTGTATATGTGTGTTGACGTATAGCTACGTTTATGTAATATAAATGAGATCGAATGACGAGATAACCTTAGACTTTAGTAGATATGCTATGATGAAAAAAAAAAAAAATTCTATCGATGTATTTTGGATTTTTTCCATGTGGGTTTATTTTGATATGCGGATAGCTAATTTTTACCATTGTTGATTTTCTGTTTTGCAGATGATGAAGTGTATTTATCGGACCACTAATCGAAGATATTGAAGTACAAGTTTTATAAAAGTAAGTTTTACGAAACTGTTTTACGTATTTGTACCTGTATATATATTTTAACATATACATAAATCAACGCGTACCTTGGGGCACATCTACATCTACATTGTTATAAATTATTCTAGCAAAGATTCGAGTATAATTTAGGCATTTTTGTTGACATTCGTTTAGTAAATTCTTTTCGCTACGTACGCGATGGCAAATTTTCTTCGATTCAAATTTAAGTAGATTTTTCTCGAACGTTCTTTATGGTAATTTCGCCATTTATTTGGTAGTCTTGTTTGCCTTTGCTGAATCGCACGTGTTGTCAGAAATTTCGTAGATTTTTCAAAGGTTACATGTCGTAAATTGTACATTTTATGGTTACATTGTCGCCTTGTTTGTTGATTATTCTTGTATATATGATTACATTTGTACGAGCAACGTAGTAGTTGGAGGTGTCTACTAAATTCTCAATTTTCATTCGTACCGTCAAACGAATTGACATCGGTGTGATATGATGTGCTGTTTAAAATGAGAAATGGTACCGTGGTAGTTGGTAGAGGTAGGTAGGTGTACGATATTGCTTCTTATAGAATGGCGATAAACTTCACTCGGTTTTAATTATAACGACGCGTATTGTCTTCGTTTTGTTTGTTTATCGAAAGCTAATTCATTTATAGTTTTGGATTTAAATCAACGTTAAGTGACGATAGACTGATTTGTATGTTGATTTTCTCATAGTGAAGCATTTGCGTTTGAATTGGTAAAGTGAGAGTGTTTTACTTTATAACGAAGGCAATTAAGGAAATAGTATTGTTTCGGAGATTACTTGAGAACTATCACGATTGCTTTACATTTTACCGCAATCGGGTCTGTTTGATTTTTGGATAAATTTTCATTCGCTTTGAAATGTGCTTTTTGCGAATGTATCGTTCCGATTACGTTGCTTTTTTTGACTGACTGACTACCTTGTGATAAGGTGATGAGAAGGCCGGATGAAGAGGAGGAGGGGGTGAAAAATCTGAAAATTAAAATGCTTTCTTGCCATTCGATAGGAAATAGAAAGATTTCGGTACAATATATTCAAAAATCAGCCCCATATAATAATTAAAACAATAAAAATTTTTGTTTTTGTTCTTTTTGACCTTTGTTCTATTATTGTACAAGTCTCTCTAAAAATATTAAATTTGATAGACATCTGACGGGAGTGTTTGGGATCCTCCATCAATAGAGCAAATTCTGTGCACCAAGGTGGATCAGAAAAAATGAAGGTCTCCGATTTGGCCAATTTTTGAATATGTATCATAATTTAAGTTGAAATCCCCTTCGCCCCTACACACATGAAAGTTCCCAGCTCTCTAGGTACCATAGAGATGTTGCTAGGGTTTCAGACCCTGAAAAACGAAATTTTTTCGAAACGATAGCACCAAACAGATGAGATTTGATATTTTGAAACTTGCTAGGTAGTTTATTAGCCTGATTTTCTATGCCATACGACAGTTGATGCAGGGGGGGGGGGTGTCAACGAAATCCGTTTTGAAATCCTAGAAAACCATGACAACTATTTTTCACCATGTCGTATATTTATTTTAATTTTTAAATTTTTTTTCCACATCTAAAAATCATTTGCTCAGCTCGATACCGACCAAAATCGATCTAATTTGGTAAATAAACTTAGATTGAGGGCACAGTTGATATTCTGGAGTTATGCCCAAACTTGGAAGAAGGGGTACTGAGGGGCTAAAATTCCAAAATTGTTCCTTTTTGAGCCAATCGATGGACAAATTCAAAGTTGGGTAACATATCCAAAAATCCGTTTCCTAGGTCAATTGGCAAGGGAGATATGAGGATTTTCTCCCTTTTCGACCTTGAAAAACTGGGTTTTCGCTCCCCTTTCTCCCCATCAAATTGAGCTGAGGAAATGAAATTTGGTATGCTGATGTAGCACAGGTTCGCGAATCTGTGTTCTTCGAATACTTGAAAAACGTGTTTTTGCGATTTATAGAGGATAACGATAACGGTGCCTCCTTTCGAAAAATTCATAATGATCTAAATTATAGAGAGTAAAATTTTCAATCGATAATGTGTCTTGAAATTTTTGATGGGATTGACGGTTCGCAATATAATCGATATTTTCGTATTGTCAACTCACGTTTTGTAAGAATAGGAATAATTTTTCAAAAAATCATCAAATTACGAAATTTTTATCAACTTAAAGGTGATGAAATGACGATTATGTCCCGAACCGTCGATCTAACCGAAATTTAAAAATATTTCACTTGAATATAATTAGTTTTTCATCCTCGTATCGAAGAAAAAAGTTACTCGTAACCGAATTTCAGCTACTTTGATTTCTTTAAATAACATCTCAATTCGACTTTTATAGCGAAAATCGTATTGAGGGAAATTCATTTTTCAAATTGATGTTGATTGAGGAAGTTTCCATATTTATTTCAGTTTTGAGAAAATTTTGTTCGGAGATAATTTTTCTAGCCAAAAACCTAATATATTTGTAGATTTTATTTGTGTTGTGCTGACCTGACCAAGAATTTCTTTAAGATGAGATCTAGATTTTCTCATAATTAATGAATTTAGGACGTATATATATATATTTTTTTTTGTATAATTTGTGTATTGTGAAAAGGCCAGTTTCTGTGCATCTCAATTCTCAAAAATTTACATAAAAGTGAACAGTATGAAAAATGAAAGTTTTGCGGACAAAAATGAAGGTTTTTAAAGGTTTTGAATTTAAATATGTGTGGAATATGGTATGGGTGATGAACAATTTTCAATGTTTCAGATCTCCTGCTTTTTTCGGCTACGTTCCGGATCGGTGACGTAGCCAAGAGTGATTCAAAGGAGGAAGGTTTTCATTTTTTCTCTGCACTATTTTTAGGTCTGAATTTATAAAAATGAGTTAAATAGTGTCTCCTAGCAAAGCGAGGGTAAAATTTCACGAAATGAACTTTTTTAACGATCAAAAAGTACATTTACAGAAATTTTCTGTTGAGAAATTGGCATAAATATGAATTTTTTTCAAGTTTTTCGGTCTGATAAGGTGTGGTCAGATAGGGGTGTCTAGACTCCCCTCCTCTCCCCTCTGGGCTACACCTCCGCTTTTCATCTTCTGTAATGCAATGAGAATGGCATTTGAAACGTTAAAGAAAATAGCGGGCCTATTACGAAAATATTTTTCACCAAACAAAATTTCAAGCTGGAGAAAAAACAAATTTTGTAAATTGAAGATAAAACTTGAGAAATTATTTATGAAATAAAATTAAATTTTTTTTGAGTGGATCAGAATTAGGGGTGGATGGCCCGAACGACGGACTCGGGGAAAGTCTGTTGGGTTACGTACGAAATACATATGGTTAATGTTGATGAACTTTTGACATCATTTTTCAACGTTTTAATAAATTTGCTGAGCTGTGATGTGATGGTGAGCAATGTGAAGACTCGCGATCGAGGTGTATTGTACTTTTCATGTTTTACGAGCATGTTGGTTGGGCCAAAGTATACATCTACGTACACACAGTCATACATAATGCGCATCAAATTGTTGCATATTTTTCGTAACGATTGTATCTTATACTGTCTTATTAGTCATCCGGTCACATAAAAAATTTTGCGAGTATTTCGTAAACATCTCATCAACCATATTGAATCTGTTCACGTTGAATGATAAGCGAAAAATTGACGCTTGCGAAAATCGCGATTCGGCAAATCACTTCCAAATATTATTGACTGGATGCCAGAAAAAAAAAATAGTAATAGATCGTAAAATAACATCTACAAGCATTTACAATCATCCTGACCGGACTAGTAATCAATTTGAAAAAATTTCCATGTTTGTTACATACCTACCTACGGTACATATTTACGTGCATTACATTACATTTTGTTTATGCTTCGATTATATTGAAATTGTATTTTTAAAGATTGAATAAAAAGTATGTACGAAAGTAGAGATGCGCTTTGATCATCATTAACGTTTAAGTTGTTCTAAAAAATCACTCGATAAAATATCATTTTACTCGTAGACCTACGGATCGAGTTGTTTACGTTAATTTTTCTCGACACGTTTTTACGATAATATTATTGGCGGCTTAAAAATTAGATTAAAAGTCACGTTAATTTTCAAATTAAAAATCAAAACTTTACCCGTGAAGGGGATGGTGGTAATTTATCAGCTTTATAATTGGAGCGAATAAATTTCAAAACACGAAAACGACGAAGAAAAAAAATAAGAAAGAACTCTTTTGGAATTTGTATTAGATTTTTCTGGTTCCTCTGTTATTATCATGGTGAAAAATTTTTTTTTTTTGGCGTTTTCTTATTCGATCAACGAATTGATTCTAAATTAACATCGACACCGGAGAACTTCCGAACGCAAACTTTTTAAAAACTTTACGACGAGTAAAATTCAGCTCACGTTGCCGGTTTAGTTGCCATTTTACATATTTTATTTTACTTTTTGTTAACCAGTACGCGTTTTCTTTTCGTTTTTCTTATTTTTTTTCTTCTTCGGTATCGATATCAAAATGTAGGCATTACCGAGGTTTGATATTTATTATCTGTTTTTCTAATCTATTAAATTCAGTTTTATAGTTCAAGATTTAGCAATGGAAATAGAAATGCAATTCGATGATTGTAAATTGTATGTGTGTGTGTACTATATTTCTATGCAATCTGCACTTTCTTATTTTCGTACCAATTATCTATACCAAGAGATAGGATGGTCTCATCTCGATATATTTTATAGATATTACATCTGGTTGAAAATTTCATTGCGAATAATACGTTACATGATATCTATACCTTCCCTCTTTTTTTTCTTTTTTTTTTCTCAGCTGATGATTATTAAAACATTAAAACTGGATAACGCCTGTTACCTTAGACGTATTAGAAAAAAAAATACATTTCCATTATCATATTATACGCAATATGCATAATAGAAAATGTATAAAAAGAAATATCTGATCTGTAATACCTATGGTACAAAAAAAAAAAAAGAAAAAAAAAACAAAACCGGTTGAATTTTTCAATTCGATGTACACTACGTAGACATACGCGAAGAAAATTTGTCTTCTTTTTTTTTTCCTTCTTTACTTATATCGGTATTAGAGAGCAGACCACGTAACTTGTTAACTCGAAGTAATAAAGAAATAATCGTGCACGTACCAGACGATGCAGAATGTCGCAATGGATATAGGTACAGGTATGGATAGAGAGGTAGGTCTAGGTACGTTACATTCGACATATATCAAATTAAAAATCCTTACATTTTCATTTTACACGTAATTCTGCACATACGAGATAGGTACGAATGATGAACAACATCGATATGTTGCCTACAAACGCAATGAAAATTTAATCCAATTTCGAATAAATTCTTGTCAAGGATTTCTGGTGTCTACGATACACAGCAGACGATTTCTTATTGTCGTGTCATTGTACCATATAATGGCGCGCTTTACTCCGTTTTGTTTTATTGACCGTGAAAATATTTTAGAAATTTGTTCTCTACGATGTTACGTATTTCATAATAATATCTATCTGTAAATGTTGTTTTTTTTATTGTTTTTTTTTTTTTTTTTTTTTACCTAAAATGCGTTTAATGTTTTTTTTTTTTTTTTTTTTTTTTTTTTTTTTTTTACCTAAAATGCGTTTATTTGAATTGTTCATTTTGAACGCTTTGTTTTCGGCTAGGCATAAAAATGGTTTAGAAAAGCCCCTGGATACTGGATAAAGAATTTCATTTTCGTGTTTGTTGAAAATGTTTACGTTTGATTTAGAATGTTTGGTAGCTAGATGAGTTTTTTTGTCCGAGTATTATAAAATTGAGGAAAAAAAAACAACAGAAAAATGGATGTAATGGGTATGAAAAGGCGTGTTGTACATTTCATTCTGATACACTATACTCATACTAAGTCAGGCCATATAGCTCGGAGTTGTGAGGGCTGCATTGTCCTTATTGAGATGTAAGTTAGGTTCTCTAGCTTTTTCTTGTTTTTTCTTTACATGTTTTTACGTATAGCATTATTGCCGAAATGTGCTGTGACAAGTTATGTTTAGATAGTCGCAGATATGTGGTGTCGTTAGCTAACCACGGGCAAGAAAAGGAAAAGCAGACATTTGTTCATATTGTCCTCAAAATCCTGAATGGAAATCCGTTAAAAACGTAAAATCCAAACTAAAGCTAAAAGAACACTTCCTCAGCGAATTGTGTGCAGATCTGCACACGGAATAGTGACACGACATCTACTCCGCTGGTTACAGATTTGTAGCCCGATTTTCAATGCCATATTGTCAATGAAACCCAGTCTAATACGATCCATCGACCTAGTGTGGATGAGGGGGGCGGGGTGGTACGTATGTATGAAGAAAATTCCTTTTGTTGTCTTAGAAGACCATTACTACGCCATTTTCGGGCATGTCAGGTTTTTATTTATTTATTATTTTTTAATTCCCCCTCCCCCAAACTAAAAATCATTTGCTTAGCTCGATACCGACTAAAATCGATCAAATTTGGGAAATAGGCTTAGATTGATGGCGGATTTGATATTTTAGAGTGGAGTTGACCTCGGGTCGAAATTCAGTTTTGTCCAAATTTGGGTGCGGGCTTGCTTAGAGGCTAAAGCCGCACATATTGTTTCTTTTTGACCTAATCGATGGATAAACGAAAGTTGAACAATATATCCAAAAATCAGCCTCTTAGGTCAATTAAGTTGGGAGATATGAGGACTTTTCCCCTTTTTGAATTTGAAAAAGGACTGTTCCTCTCCTTTTTGCTCTCTAAATTGAGCTAGGAAGTTGAATTTGGGTGTATAGACTTCTCAGGGTTTCGATTTTCAGCCACATTGTACCCCCTCACAGCCTCGAAAATGTAGTTTTTCGGTTTGTTTTTCTGATTGCGAGCTGTCTTAGCGAAGCCAGGATGCGAGTTGTGATTTATTTCTTGTACATAAATTTGGTACGTACATTTAACGGGGCTTTAAATGTGATCTTTGATAGTCTGAATTATGTCTTTTAAAATTACCTTCTACTCCTAACAACTATCTGCTTAATTTTCGTGACATATTACAATCATTAAAATTGACAAAAGCATTGCGGGCAGGAAGGGTTCAATGGGGCTAAAAAGTCAAAACACCCAAAAAGCACATCGAGGGTCCCTGCAGACGGGACATGCCTAATTTCAACTGCCTAGCCCAATTTGGAGGAGAGTTATTCGAGGAACAAACTCTAAAATTAGAAAAATTAAACAAAAAACCGTAAATTTAGGTCTGTGAAAGGGGTGAAATGAGGCAGAAAAGTCGGGACCTCCCAAGGGCATATCTAGGGCCCAACTAAATGCCCATACCGAATTTCAACTTCCTAGCTCAATTTGGCGAAGAGATAGGGGAGGAACAGCCCTTTTTCAAGGTCAAAAGGGGGGAAATCTCCTTATGTTTCCTCCTCATTGACTTATGAGGTTGATTTTTGGATATGCTATACAACTTTTGATTCTCTATCAATTAGCTTAAAAAGGGGCAATTTTTACATTTTTGCCCCCTCATCACCCCCTCCCCCAAAATGGGGCAAAACTAAATTTTGACCGAAAGTCATCCCCACTCTGATGTATCTAATTCACCGCCAAACTGAGCCGATTGCCCAAATTGGAGCGATATTGATCGGTATCGAGCGGAGTATATGATTTTAATGTTCGCGGAAAAAAGTAAAATAAAAATAAATATCTGACGTAGCTAAATATTATCTTAATGGTCTTCCCAGTACTCCAAAACGCATTATTTTGATATCTCCCCCCTCATGCGCTGTCGGTCGATAGACTGTAATAGCCTCGTTTTCATTGACAATATGACATACAAAATCAGGTTAAAAAGCATCGCTTTTTCAATCCACTTAATACTAATATTTCACTAAAATTAGGTTGAAGGAGCCCTTTCATTGTATTATATTTAAAATTTAAAAAATCTCAAATATTTCAACCACCTGGTAGAAACTAAAGAGGCAAAAACGATTTCGTGTCGAACCAAAATTGAATAAAATACCCTATCTAAATATGTTTTCAAGATCGTAGGATTTGAATCTTACGCTATTTTATGGATCGGATTTCAATTTTCCGACCTTCTAAACCTATATTTTGATACATCACGTGTCAAAATCGTCACTTGTACTTTATTCCATCCCTTGCCCTTTCTCTCAGTTTGGGAAATTTCCCAAAATTTCGATTCAGGCAGTAGCATTTAGTCACCGGTATACTTCCAAACTGCTCAAAAGTAGCTTTTGACTCGATTAAATGGTTTTTTGTGGCAAACAAGAAGCAATAAAAATGGACATTTTCGATTTTTAGGTTTTTTTTTGAAGCCCGTCCTGCAGCCCATTGGCAACACTTTGAGCCTGGCAGACCGGCATAGTCCGATACAGCATGAAAAATGCTATGAAACGGTACCAGTTTTATCCAATCAACCTGTTCGGTTGAAAGTTGGTGAAAGCTCTGAACTTTTGAGCTTTCGCTGTGGTTGTAAGCAACGTTCACGAATCAGCAGCCTGGTATTTTGGGAAATGGATGTACATACCCAGATTTTTGAAGCTGGTCGCAAATTTCAACTCTCTTGTTACAATTTTCATGTCTAAGCTCTTGGACCATTGAAATTTATAACGATCGAGATACGTCTATGGGAATAAATGAACCGGCTATGCAGCCAAAAACTCCAATTCCTTATTGTTATATTTTTTTCTTGTATTAGTTTTTTTTTCAAAGTGAAAAAAACAAGGAATTAGATAATTTACATAATTATTTGGACACGATACACCAGCATTTTAGGTAACTTAATTTTTTTCAATCTTGCCCG
The DNA here is from genome assembly GCA_900060175.1 of Ferrisia virgata. Classification (NCBI taxonomy): domain Eukaryota; kingdom Metazoa; phylum Arthropoda; class Insecta; order Hemiptera; family Pseudococcidae; genus Ferrisia; species Ferrisia virgata. The sequence continues at coordinate 32,836 of FIZR01020675.1, read as the reverse complement.
GGGAGTTTTAAACTCTTCCTTTCCCTGCCTAGTTTCGTGCACGAGCCAGGAATATTTTAAAAGGATTGAATCCATTTTTTGTATCGTTTGAACTTCGAATCGCATAATAGTTCCACGAAAATAGGAGTAAAATTCAGAATTCAAAATTACCAATATTTACAATAGGGATACCAATGTTATGATAATTTGATCTTGGCTTCTGATTTAAGATTTTGGAGTGTAATTGCGAAATTTAAACATTTTCGATTATTAAGGTTTTAAAAATGTTTCTTGCTTTTTATTTCTCCTTTCAATTGTAACTTAGGCACCACACACTAAAAACACGATGCGCGATACATATACTAAAATTTTCATCCCCCACTCCTACTCCAAAATTAATTAAATTTTAAATTCTCGAATAAAACACGATTTTGTTCGAAAATTTTTTTCAATTTACGACTCATCAACTCACATTACGAATCGACGTGGACGGAAATAGTACTTTCAAACTACGCACTGAAAACAAATGACAGTGTTACGATAGGTACCAGCTTTGCCAGCTTAGTTTTCCGTATTTCCCAAAACGTCACAGATTGATGAAAATACCTACTATACTTCCTTATCAATCATTATTCATTTAACATAGCACACGCAGCCAGCGGTATACTTGAATTTGAATCATTGGAAAGGAAAAAAAAAACGATTTCAATTTTATTACCGCGAAAGTGGAAGATATTAGTTCGGAATCTCATCAAACAGACGTTGATAATGAAAAAGAAAAAAAAAAGTGAGAAAAAAAGAGGAAAAAAACAAGTTGAAATTATACCGCAAGGTCGCGTCACATTAGAAAATTCAGGTTATGGAATGCGAGCGTGGAATTTGTAATTAAATTGTGTCATTAATTCGAGATATTTTTCCAAATACCCTGCATCATTATATAAATTTTGTATACGGTTTTTCGTCTAAGTTAGTAAGTATATTAGTTTTACGTTTATATTGGTATTAAAACACTTTTACTTTAGATAATGAATAAAAAAAAAAACAACAACAACAACAACAACAGTATATTCGAGGAAGTATCCGATCGGTATATATGTACATCTAACTATACACTGGTATAAGTATAAATGTGATGTAGTTGCTTATTTGAAAATGGTCGCCAGATAGATTGGAGAAGGAAGGTAGAGGAACAAAACTGCCAGCTCGATTACGATAGTCGGAGCTAGCGGAAGGTGGAATGGTTTTTCTGATGGTATGGTATGGGATGGTATGAGTATGGGACCTTTAAAAGAGATTTAAAACATTCGCGACGCGACGGAAAGAACATATTCGTACTACACTCACTACACAGCACAGGCAGAGAGGTATACTTCCATTAATGTGATTAACTATCGCCGTCAAAATGCCAGACACAAGGCTCTTTACAATGGTTTCGCGTCCTATATATGTGCTTACTTATGCTGGTAAACACGATAATTTCAACTGACAGAAATAAAAGAATGAAAATTTCATAATGCACGGTAAATAAAATATTTATTCAAAGATTGTGTACGTCTACGTATGTACGTGTAAGTTATTAAATTGGGGGCACTCGTTTTGATGGGGGGGGGGGAGATATTACGTATTACGCGATAATTATGCGTTATAGGCGAGGTTTTTTTTTCTTTTTTTTTTTTTTTTGAGAGAGACCATAATGTGGGTACTAGGCACAATACATACATATAATGATCGCCCTTCGTTCGTATTGTGCATGTAGGTACGTACGTCCACCATCAGTACTCGTACGTAGCTTTCAACGTCAAAATACGTTTACGAAAATTCGTAATTAATTTCGACGTATTTGAAAAAAATAATAATTACGGTTTTCGTAGGTGGTACGGTGTGCATGTAGTGCCATTTCCAATTTCAACGTGTGAATTATGAATTCGAAGTTGTATTTTGTACGACGATGCGATGATAGAAAATACTCGACGACGAGCGTTTTTTCTTTCCTTTTTTTTCTTCCTCTTCTTTTTTTTTTTTTTTTTTCGTGAAATACTTTTCATTGTGGAATGTTCTCGGAAATGACACCACGAAGGACTCGGAATCTTGGCTTTTTTTTCCATTTAATTATCTAACAAATAGGTAAGATGGTAGGTACTGTGGAACGGCGCGACGTGCGGTGCTTATTCGGAAGCGCTAAAAAGGTATTGTGACCGGATGCGCAGCAGAGTTGCGAAAGTCAGCTGAACAATGGATCAAAGAGCGTTTATTAAATTCGACGAGTAATTCGCTTTATATTTAGTGAATATTTTTTTTTTTTGTTTCCGCATTCGGTTTCATTGATGGGTTTATTATTTACGCAATCTTAACACTTTCGTTTTGATTTTTTAAATTCACTCGTTGCATTTTGCGTTGACAAGGCAGCTACTACTAATGTAAGCTTGGTATCCGGTTTTTTTTTTTTTTTTTTTGTTTTCCTCGCACGTATGTAGCATTATAAAGTCCGAGCCCATAGGCCATATAAACCATAGTGCGCAGCGGGTTTGACCTAATCCCTGTGCCGAGGTTAATGATGTACCTATTTGCACTAGTAAAGTATCAATAAATTGATGGTTATAGGTATAGGTACGATGAATAATCAAGCGAGAACTATGCAATATTTTTTTTTTCCAACTGGTAATTTAACCGCGTGTTTACGAGCTGGTAATTTCTATTTTCGTGTGGTCCTGGTTATTGATTGATTTACGCACACAAAGCTGCGGTTATCGGTTATTTGTTAGCTTATACCATAGATATGTAGGTACTTGCTGTTCCGGTGGGTTGCATTCTTACGAAGGCTGTTTCCATTCGGGTTATTATATCGTTGCGACCAGCGCAGCGATGATGATTCATTCATATTTGCGGTTTTTTTTCCCTTACTCGACACTACTGTCTGCGACTCGTGTCTTTGAATTGGGATGTCATATCGAATAAGACGGAACGTATTAAAAAAAATATTACAAGCGAGCTTAATAGACTTCGGTATAGAATGCTCGCGGCGAATTATAGGGTGGAAAATAGGGTTTCTTTTGAAAGAGAGAGGAAGAGAGAGAGGTAGAAAAAAAACAGTAATATTTGTACGAGAAATCGTATCCGCAAAGTTGTAATTATTGTTTCTATTATTTCTGCGAAATGTATTAAAGAAAAATGTACGTTTTTGTGACGTTTCAACAAAAAGCTTTCCGGAGTCAAATTTTCATGTTGTGGGTCGCATTCTCGTATTATTAATGTTCAAAACGAAAATTTCCTCGGTTTTAAAAAGTTTCTTAGTGGGCGGTTTTTTGTATTTGGTTTTCGCTTATTAGATGCGTAATTTTTTTTTTTCTATAATCGTTTGGCTCTTGTTTATTGATTTGCAATTGCTATCGTTTGTAAAACATTCATGATCGACGCTTTCAACTAGGGTAAAAGAATGCAAGGTGCCCAAAAAAGTGCAAAATGTGTTTTTTCTCTTTGGTATTTTGATAGTACCCTTTGAAGAGGGTTTTCTAAAGTTTTCAATTTTTAAACTTGTCTAGCAGTTAGCAACCGGTTATCAGAACTTTTCAGAAAATTGAAGCTACAAAATAATTTTTCAGGTAAAAGTTATAGTACTTATTTTAAATACCAATTATTTTTTATTCTATAACTTTTTCTCTGGCTAGAATCGTAGAGCTGTTATACCTTTAGGAAGTGAAGGATTTCTTGATTTCATCAAGATATCATCACCTCTCCATTACCAGATGGAAAAAAATTTTCAGTTGAAAAATTACTCATTTTTAATGTTCTACGATCTACACTAAAACTTTTTTTACATCTCAGTTTTTTTATTAAACGTGTTAAAACCTGGTTGCAAGAAGTAGCAAATCAAATTTTATATTAAAAATTTCAAAATTTCAAAATTTGAGATGCGAAAGAAATTTTTAATGCAGACTATAGACCATGGAAAATGAGTCATTTTTCATCCGAAGGATTACTTTATATGTTCTAGTACAAGAATAACATACCTTGAGAAAATTGAAAACCCTCTCACTTCCTGAAGATATAACAACTCTCTAGTACGACCTAGAGAAAAATTTGTAGAATTGAAAATAATCAGTGTTTGAAGTTCTACAACTTTTATTCGAAAATTTATTTTGTGGCTTCTATATTTTGGAAACTTTTGATAACTGGTTGTGAACTACTGAAAAGGGTTTCAAAATTGAAAAATTATTATAAACCACTTCAATGTGTACTATCAAAATATCAAATCAGAACATACACTTTTTACTTGATTTTTTAGAGTCAAAATTCTGTCAACTTCAAAATTTTAAGAGAAATGAAGAGTTGAAAGGGATGAAAATCACCAAAAATGTCAATTTTTTAATTGAAAAAGAAACAAGTTTTACACGTTTTTGTTCTTGAAAAAAACTAATTTCCTTGCCCAGAGTGCGCTCAAATATAGTCAACGGTGCAAAATTTTAATGTAGGTTTTGGAGGAAGGCTGAATATTATACTCACACGATACAAAAAGGGATTTAAAATTCATTACCATGTTCAACCCTAAAGAACATTTTCAGTGGTAGTTCTGCGATTTTTTTGCTAAATTTTGACCTAGTTGAGCAATAATAGAAATTACGTCATCTTTTCTGAGTGAAGTGGATGAAGTTTGATATTTTTTTAACAGAAATTTTGTCCGAAATCTATGTCTGTGATCATTCTACCATTTAACTGTTCATTTTTCAAAATTTTGGATCAAAATTGAGTTTTGGTGCCAATTTAACCCTCTCCCGCCTATGTCTTTACACTTGAGAAAAAGTTCAAAGGGTGGTTGTGTAGAGAATTGTAAATTTTGAAGGTATCCATTTTTCTCGTTTAAGTGTTAATCTTTCAATTGTACTCCCCCCCCATCCTTACTAAATGTATCCAATAAGTTGTTTGCTTTCTTCAGTCATTGAGCAGATTGTAAAATATAAAAGGTTCACTTTTTTTTAGCCTGATTTCCTAAATTGTTATGTCATATTGTCACTAAAAACCAGCCTATTACAGACTATCGACCTATGGAGGGTGCAGGGGGAGGGGATTGTATCAACGAAATCCGTTTCGTTGTGCTAGAAAACTTTTCAGACCATTTTTTACCATGTCAAATATTTATTCCTTTTTATTTTTTATTCTATTTTCCCTCTCCCCCCCCCAGACTAAAATTATTTTCTCAGCTTGATACTGACCAAAATTGGTCAAATGTTGGCAGTAGGTTTGGATTAGCGGCGGATTTAATATTTTCGAGTGGGGATGACCTCGGATTAAAATTCAGTTATGTCCAAAATTTTAGGTAGGGGGTGCTGAGGGTCCAAAATCGTAAAAATTTTCCTTCTTGTGCCAGCCAATGTAGAATAAAAAGTTGTATATCATATTTAAAAATCAGCCCCCTAGACCAATCAGGAGTGAACATATGTTTTTTTTTTGCCTTTTCGATCTTGGAAACAAGCTTTTCCTCTCCTATCTCTCCCCCAAATCAAGCTAAGAAATTGTACTTTGGTGTGTAGACTTGAAAATGGCCATAGATGTGGTTTTTGAGAGATTCGACTTTCCAGGCTCATTCTCGAAAAAGAACGAATTTTCTTTGTGCCTTTGGTGGGTTTTAATTTTTATGTTCCTTTGCACCCCTTCGAAATTTGACACGTTGATTTAGTCGGGGCCGCAGATGTGTCTTTTGGAAGGTAACTTTTTAGCCCTCTTGCACCCCCTCACAGCTCCAATGTAGTGCGTTCTCTTGTCGGGTTTTCTTATTTTTCGACTTTGTGTCACACTTATCACCCCTTCTAATGTAGCTACAAAGTTGAAATTTAGTACGTAGATTTAGTAGTTGCCGTAAATGTTCTTTTTCAAAAATTCAGATACTTACAGAAGAAAAAGAATCTCAAGCCCCCTTTTTTTTATTCCACAAATGGACAATTCTCTTGTCTCTTTTACTTTCGGAAAATCAAGCCTTAAAAGCAACACATTGCGATGCTTTTTTTTTTCATGACCAAAACCTATTTTTCATTAATATTATTGCGTACCTAGCTGTCTTCCTAAATTTAGATCACGTACTTTGCATTACCCTACATTCTCATTTAATCATATTATGCGTACCGAAAAAAAAAAAAAAAAAAATACCAATAACTTTTAAATCGATACATTTAAAAATACCTCGATTTCTGATCAATATCTATCTCGATGAAATCTACAGGTACCTATACCTACGCTCGCGATGAAAAGAAATTTACTCAAATGAAACACGCGAAAAAGTCATAATTTAGATTCGACTGCGTCCTTGATTTTCACATCGCAGCTTTCAAATTGATGAAAATAACTTTCCATGTACTTTTCAACGCGAATAAACGAAGCTAATAAACAGCTGGGGTCTGCTCTTCGACGTCATCGTCGTCGATGTAGGTATGAGTGAAGTACCCACGACGAGCAGATTTAAATTGTGCATTTTATTGAAACGGAGCGAAGATATGAGATTGGTTTAATTTGATGCACTCAATTTAACGTGGAATAAAGTTGCGAATAAGGCGCGGGCGGGAGGAGGGAAACGTGAAAATCGACAGTCAAGGTGTTCAATATACCGATTCACTGTACTGAACGCAAGAGGAGAAATCACTCATCACATGCTACGTGTATTAGATTACCTGGAACCAACGAGAAACTGGATGAAGTTTTTAAATAGAAATTATGCCTATTCTGTTACATTTTGTAATTGTCCAGCAGCAGTAGATGTGTACTGTGTAAATAATATTGGAGAGCTTCGGCTTGAATGAAAGAAAGGACATAGTTATGCTGTAAAAACTTGTATGTACGTTTGTTATCCATAAATAAAGATTCCGTTAACGTGTGTGCTAACCGTGTGGATATAGCTTATTTGTATACTTATTGTATTTCCGGCAACGAAAAACTTTTTCTTTTATTTGTAATGTAATAGTAGCTTATGAGATGAGACTGGCTGGTGTCAAAAACCGACAATTTTTTCTTAGATTTCTATCTTAGGCTATACGTGTAAGGTACTTATGGTATGTACAGTACACATGCTATAAACATTGAAATAGCCTATCTAATTCTAATCCGGGCGTATTTAAACGATTAACCGGTTATAATGCGTGAGGTAATTTTTTAATGAAAATTTCATTTTAAAAAACTTGACTTTTGCACGGAAGCAGCGGCCCGTCAAGCTCGGTTTGATTTATTACTCCGGCAAAATCGTTTATTATTTTGGTACGTTTTTAAATGAATAATCAACTTTGTTTCTTTCGGTCTAGATATTTAATGCAAGATGCTATAAAAACGCCCAAAAAAAATATGCTGGTTATTTTCAAAGTGCTATATCTTTGCGATATTAATTTTATTAATGAACGAGTATCGTGGTGTGGTCTTTATTAAAGAAAGTATTTTTATATTAGAAGAAGGATAACTTTCATTTTTTAGCCTGATTTTCTACGTCATAGATATTGTCAATGAAAACCAGGCTATTACAGTCTATTGAGAAACCACGCATGAGGGGGGGGGGATATCAACGAAATCCTTTCTGGGGTCCTAGAAGATCATTAAGACAATTTTTAGCCATGTCAGGCGTTTATTTTTATTTTTTTCCAAACATTAAAATTATTTACTTGGCTCGATAGTGATTAAAATCGCTCCAATTCGGTGAATCAGCTCAGTTTGGCTGCGGATTAGATATATATGAGTGTAGATGACCTTGGGTCAAAATTCAATTTTGCTCCATTTTGGGGGAGGGGGTGCTGATGGGTCAAAAACGCAAAAATTTTCCTTATTTAAGCCAATTCATAGGGAATCAAAAGTTGTATAACACATCCAAAAATTAACTTCCTAAATGAGTTAGGAGGGGACATATGGAGATTTTCTCCCCTTTTTGATCTTGAAAATGAGCTATTCCTCCCCTATCTCCACATCAACTTAAGCTAAGAAGTTGAAATTTAGTATGTACATTGAGTAGGTGACTTACATGTGCCTTTTGGGAATCCCGACTTTTCAGCTCCATTGCACCACCTCACAGGCCCAAAAATGTAGTTTTTTGGTCAGGTTTTCTCATTTTTTGAGTTTTTCAAGTTTGTTCTTCACATAAATACCCTCCAAATTATTCTGGGAACTTGAAATTAGGTATGTACATTTAGTGGTGTCGCAGATGTGCCTTTTGGGGATCTCGACTGTTTAGTCCCAGAAAAGTGGTTTTTTGGTCGTTTTATCTTATTTTTTGAGTTTGTTTCTCGCATAACTCTCCTCGTAATGTAGTCAGGAACTTGAAAGTAGCTATGTTCATTTAGTAGAAGCCCTATATGTGTCTTTTGGGTGTCTCGATTTTTTAGCCCCATTGAACCCTTCTTACTCGCAATGCTGATTCGGAACGATGCTTTTTTTCAATCCTCACGATTATAATATGGTAAGAAAATCAGGCTGAGAAAGCATTTCAGAGCGATGCTCTTTTTTTAATTATTAAAGATATTAATATAACATGCTGCAATACGAGTGATTATCGTATTTTTCAGGGTATGCTATTAGTTTACTATTAAGAATACGAGTGCTTAGCTTTCTGCTGCTTTGTTTGTATAAGAAAGCAGAAAATTTCAAATTTTTAGCTAACCACGAATCTGCTAACAGCTGCAGATGATGATTTGGTACGATTATTTTGATAAAATTTTTCCATTACCGAAAATATTAAATTTTTTGTTCGAGGCGTATTTTGTGGTGGACGATGCTGTTGTTTTAAGGTGTATGGGTTAAATCGTTGGTATACTTATGTAAGACAAGTTTTTTTGGTCGGAAAATTCGGCGCGATAGTTGGGTAAAAATTAATTTAAATGTATAACGTTATAATGAATAACTAAACTCTTTAGGAAAAGTTGATTTTAATCGGTTGTAAAGTTAAAAAGCGCTGGAAAATTTTCCACCACACGAACGAAACGAATTATCTGGATGCATAATGTATTCATTGAGAATATCCTTATATACTTTTAAAGTCGACTCGATTCAGTGGTATTAATTTTTCAGTATTTGTGGCTTTAGAAAATTCGCGAGGCGGCATTCTTTTTAAAACAGCTTAACGAAACGAGCTTTCCTTTTTATAGCGTGAAGCGCTTTCTCAAAGGGGTACAACGAATTCAGCGTGCTTACTTACGCATTTGGAAATTTGAAATATTTATCTCGTAACTACGCCTTCTATATACGTATAATAATCTCTCGTCATATAAAGGTCGGTCGTCGCTAAATTAATACCAGTCTGCGACTACGACTACGAGCTGATCGAAAAATACGATTAATGATGTTGGAATGAATGGTTAGATGAATGTAAACATCGCTGGTACATATTGTACAATTAACGAATACTTACGATGTGATTTTAAGATTATACGTAGAGTCGAAACTTTTGCATAATTGTAATGTTGAGTTGTGTTTACGTTTAAACTAAGCGTACGCTCGAGTTGGCTATGCAATGTGCGAATTGTGATAAGAAATCGGATCACATTACTTTGCCTAGCGAGTTGTTAAATGATGCAATTATATAGTTTCATATGTTATAAACTATATTTTATGTGTAACTTGGACTAAAAAACGTGTTTCATTTCATAAGATCACTTATCAATGAGAAAAACAATGGGAATTGATTACGGTAGACGAATACTTGGCTAAGTTTAATTATAAGTAAAGGCCGAAATTTACCAACTAGCAGTATTGTGTTTAGGTACATATGTAAAATATGTAGCTACCGAAATGACGACACTTCCTTTTATTGGTATCTGTTTCTATGTGCCTACATCTCGTATCTGTATACAACTTCCCTTATTACTATCACGTGTACGCATTGGTTGTTTGGTCATAATGGTGATAAAACCTCGTAATATGCAGCTCGTTAGTATAACTGTTAGCTTTTAAACGAATTCTTGGTGTTTTTTTTTTATTTTCTTATGTGACGAATACGAATATAATATTACATTATTTTCATATGTTAGTACATTGTATGTAGTGTACGTGGCAACATTGTCCAAGCGATTGGCTAATTAGTCTGTTTATTTAAGCGAATTTATTACCAATGTTAAGGCTATATTATTTTATATAAAATGCAGTGAAAGCTAAGCACATACATATACACCTTTCACTCGTACAGGTCTCGGAAGTATAGCTAGGTATAAATATACCTACGTCTACGTATGTCTCATGGTCTAATATTGGCGTTGTTGTTGTTTCCCTCTAATGCACGAATTTCATGCTTGCACGACTTTTTTTGTTGTTGTTGTTTTTTTTTTCATGATGCCTATTCTTCAAAACGGCCAATTTGTTTAGAAAATTTGTAACGCGAGGAAGTGATTAGGATATTGTGATTTATTATGGAAAAAAATGTTACCCTTGACGGAAATGGGTGAAGTTACGTTGCGCTGCGCTGTGAATTATTGCCGAGAGTGATTTCGGTTGCTGACTTGTTTCTGGTGTGTGCATGCGTTTGCGTAGTGTCAGCTTTTTATTTTAATTTGGAATAAATTAGCAGATTGAAAATATATCGTTTACGTTGATTAATTATTTAATCAGTAGGTCTGCATATTGAGACTAGACAGCTTAAAGTATAATTTGTTGCCATGCGTCGAGTTATAGGCGAGCAAATGGATCTATTTCGTGGTGTAGAAATTTTCTGCGCATGTCTAATGGATTTTAAAATTGAATTTTTTCCCTTCCATTTTGGAACAAATGTAGTACGATCATTTTGAGCTCAAAAAAATCCAAGCCCAAGCCCGATCAAAATTCACGTAAAGCGGAAATTTAGTGCAAGGTGTTGTAAATTATGTATTTCAATACTCACGAACTTTCCTAAAATCTCTGTATATTGGCCTACCCTTAAAGGAGGGGCGGGGGGGCAGTACAAAATTTGATTTTTTAATAACTACACTTCTCAAATGTCTTATTTTGAACATTGTTACTGGTGTAAAAATTTGATCGTAGCTCTGTACTCAAACTAGATATTTATTGAAGTCAAATAGTGAATCTGATTTCATTATCGTATTCGGGAGGTTCGATTTATGCGAAAATGACGCCAACATTATGAACCTAGGCATTGCCTCACATGGGGGGGGGGGGTCTGGGCTTTAAAAGGAGACCGCGGAAATTCGGTGCGATTTTCCTACGATTTTATATCGATACATATATTGTAAATGTACAAAATTTCAAAACTCTTGTTATGAATTGTTTTTTGATATTGATATGAAAGTTGTCGCTGTACTTAAAATTGGGAAAATAGTGTTTTTCAATAAATTCACAAACGTTGAATACGAATCCGGTGTTTATTTTTTGTTTAAACCTCTCGTTCGCATTTTGACCCTTTACCCCTCCTCCCATGCGTCTATGCCCCCAATTTTGCAAACATATTCTTCAACCGAAATTTTAATAACGTAATCTGATGTTAAATTTCACGCTGAGAAATTTTACTTCTATTCATTTTTAGACTATTGACCATTATTTCTGGGAAAAACGCATTTTTAAGTTTTTAAAAACGTCCCAAATCTCAAAAACAAAAAAAAAATGAAAAAAATTTCTAAGAATTGTGCTTGTCAACTTTGGTGAAAAAATTTCCAGCAACTCAAATTTTTCTTTTGTCAATTTCTCCTCTCTCTACCTTCGAGGGTGGAAAATTTTGGAAAAATTCATATCTATTGACACATCATTCCTTTAAACATTTGGATTAAAATTGTGATTTTTCTTCAAATTTGCGTGAATACAGGATCCCCCCTCCCCACAAAACGTTTTTTGAATATTCTGAGCAAGGGAGTGGCGTGAGGGAAATTTTTTGGCTGCATCATGTTTTGTGAAAATTTTGAAAATCTGCGATCAAGGGTATTTAGCTTATTCTTATCTGGGAATATTCTATCAAGGCTGAAGTTGATTTGTAGCCTAATTTTCTATGTCATTTGATTTTTGGTGAATTTTCGAAGATTTAAAAAAATCTTATCCCCGGCATACTTGTACTTTATGGGTAAAAAATCAATTCCAGTTCTGGAGAGCAAAGCGTTTGTCAGGTTGGTAAGAAAATTTTAGAAGAGCAAACTCAAATTTTTTCTCAATGAGTGGTAAGGTTAGGGGGGAGAGGGGTTCATGCGGCTAAAAAGTCGATATCGGCAAAATGTGCATCTAGAACCTATGCTAAGTCTAAATGCCAAATTTTAATTTCCTAGCACAGTTTAGTGGGAAGTTATACGAGGAACAAACTTAAACTATAAGAAAACCAGCTCATAAAAGCATATTTCTGAGCTGTAAGGGGTGCAATGGGTCTGTGAAGTCAACCCCATCCCCCCTAAAAGGCACATCTATGACCCATTTCACAAATGTGATCGATTTTGGTCGGCGTCGAGCTGAGCAAATGATTTTTTGTTTGCGGTAGAGGAGGGGGGTAAAATTAAAATAAATATCAGGCATGATCAAAAATAGTCGTAATGGTCTTCCCGGGACCCTAAAACATATATTCTTGATATTCTTCTCCTCATTCGCCTTAGGTTGGTAGACCGTAATAGTATGGTTTCCATTGATAATATGACATTAGAAAATGATGCTAAAAAATACTAAAAACTAACATTCTGCTTACTTTATTCGGATGAATATCGAATGGCTGAAACTTGTACAATACACAATACCAAATAAGACTTTGATTTATGGAAAAAATGAAATGACCATTCATTAAACAGTAAATTAAAACAATTCGGATTCACGATCATACTTTTTTTTATCACGCTAACGTAACTTGCATTTCATCGTAAATATACTTACGCTCGTAGGTAAGTATCTCAAAACAATTCATTAGAATACACGACAGCATAAAAGAAGCTGATAAACAAACACCATTCAGTAAAGCAACAATAATAATAATAATTGATACTGGTAGAAAAAATTATTACCTTCGGTTTTAATTGAAAACGAAACATCGTGACAAAGTCGTATTTTGAGTTTTGTTTATACTCGTATTATATGCGTACCCATCGATGATGGTATATTTGCGAAAAATAAAAATAAAAAAACCACCTTGATGAGTCGTGATTGGCGCGAATGGGTTTAACCTTGAAAATTCATCGTATTTTTTTTGGCGTCCTTGTAACGCGAGCAGATTTCCCTTGAAAAGCTGATTAAAATTATTGGAAATTTTATCAATCGAGACGAGCAGATATCTATGTAAATGTGAGCGTACGAGATGGGTATTTTTAGAGGTGATGCGAAATATGACATGATTCTTAATCACCTTGTTGCGGCTTCTTGCTCATCTCGATTTACAAATGGGGTAAAATTACGCTAAAATTACAGTACAGGCGGTTATAAAATTGAGATAAATTTCCACGACCGGAGACGAGACGAGACCGAGCAACTTAATCGAACTTCAATCGATGCGATTTTTCAAAAGACGTTGTACAGTTTTTCGCTCGTAAATCTAAGCAACGCTGACTTGTTTAATTTAAATCTGCAACAGAGCGTAGGGCGAAGTACGTACGTACCATACTGTACCTATATAGAACCTAGCCTACGTGTATCGTACGTACGTATATTTACGTGAGATCGAAATAAATTGCTGCTACAGTACGATAGGTAACTGCTGGATGTGGATGGTTTACTTGGTAAACTTGGAACAATTTTTATCACATGTTCTTGTCACTTTGAAAAATAAATCTTCCGTTTCCGTTGATGCCGATGCGGTGTTGAAAATCCAGTGCTTACCAACACCTAGACCCTAGACTTACCTCTTCGAACATATATACCCGTCTTAGATATTTTTTTGTTGTTTTCTTATTTTGAACTAAATAAATGCGTCTTTGGTACGCGTTCCTGCCACAGACGTCATAGAGTTGAGAGAAATGGTATTAAAATAGATGTGGAGCCCCCTTGATTCCCATAAGTAACGATGTACAGGAATCTGAAAATATAATAATTGAACCATTTCAAAATTTTGATCCAGTCGTCAATCCAAGTAACGCACCTTATAGACAAAGATTTTTCCTACAAAATTTGTCATATACACATTTTGTCTATCATCATTATTGAAGGTGCATGATTCTTTTGATCTTTATAAGCCCTTTAAAATACTCAAGATAGCCAAATTTTGTAGATATAAAACCAAAAATGCATCAAAAATTGCTTACTACTAGATCAACCATTTGAAATCGCGATTTGAGCAAATTTTTTATTTTAGAAATTTTGCTTCACCCTATTTCCCCATGTAAAATTTTGGGAACGAAAAATTTGATCAAATCGTAGTTTTGAATGGTGGATCCTGTGGTAGGCGACTTTTTCTATATTTTTGGTTATGTACAAAATTTGCCTACCTCGATTATTTAAAGGGTCTTATAGAATTCCAACGAATGCTGCCCCTTCGATAATGAAGCTAGGCAAAATGTGTATATGACAAATTTTGTAGGAAAAGTTTTTGTCTGCAAGGTATTTTACTTGAATTGACGATTAGATTTAAATCTTGAAATTGTTCATTTGTTATATTTTTAGATCCCGTACTACATGTCTATGCTGATGCAATTTCTTAACTTCATGACGTCTGCGACAGGATTCTGTTAAAGGCGTCATGGACTTCAGGAACCATATTAGCATAGATGTGTAACACGAGTAGGCACGAGTTTTACTATAATAATCTGCTACCCCCTATTTTCTATAGGTAGCGCTGCACAGGTATCTAAAATTTCAACAAGTACCCAGTTTCCGAATTTTGATCTGATTACCAATCCAAGGGGCAGATGTTGTGGACAGTAATTTTTCCTACAGATTTTGTTATACACACATTTTGCCCATCTCCATCATTGAAGGGGGAGCATTAGTTTGAATTTTATGACTCCCTTCAAATAATCGTGATAGGTAAATTTCGTATATGACTGAAAATGTTGCAAACGTTGTCTACTGCAAGGTACTTTAATCAAAACTACGATTTGGGCAAATTTTCCATTTTCAAAATTTTCTATTGCCCCAATCACCTACATGTAAAATTTTTAGAATAAAAAAAATGTCCAAATCGTGGTTTTGAGTAGTGCACGTTGCAGTAGCCTACTTTTGCAGCATTTTTAGTTGAGTGCAATGTTTGCCTATCTTGATTATTTGAAGGGGTTCACAAAATTCAAACGAATACTGCCCCTTCAATAATGGAGATAGGCGAAATGTGCATATAACAAAATTTGTAGGAAAAATTGTCGTCTACAAGGTCCGGTAATTGGATTGATAATCCCATCAAAATTTCGAAGTTGCTCATTTGTTAAATTTTCGAATATCTGTACAGCGCTACCTATGGGGAAAAGGAAAGGTTAGACTATCGTACCTAAACTCAAATCTGCCCGTACTAGACATCTATGCTAATGCCATTTCTAAACTTTATAACGTCTGTAGCAGGATGGAGTATTAACGCATCAAACCAAATTCCATCGAATAGAAAATGTCGTAATCGATAAATCTATTCGTACTTTTGATGCTATCTGCGAGCTAATATTATTATTTATACGTAAAAACTACCAGAATTCGTCGCATTCGGAGGTATATGGGGATAAAACAGCGTCGTCGTAGGTATACTATAATTCATCTTCAGCATATCCAATAATCCCCGTATTCTCACAAAAAAATTGATTTATTGATCGCAATTATACGCTCAAAGCGTACCTATACCTGTACCTTCTTGCTTTTTTTTTTTTTTAAATCGTACAAAAAAAGTGGTTTTTATACATTCGGGGCGAATTCAACGTAGAATAACGTCTTACACATGTCCGATTTACCAAGGATTAGAAGACATATACGTGTTCGCCATGTTATCGACGTTTTTACAAGAATTACGACGAGAGAATTAGCATATGATTTATTTTTAAACTATACAACAAGAGGAGGCTTCAGCTCTGTAATCATAGATAACTTATACATGTATTTATTGCGATCAAAGTTTTCATTGAGACTAAAATTTTACCCTGGAAATATCTTCCGGTACTGGATATTTTATCGATGAATTGATTTCGTTTTAATTTTTATAACGTGGCGTGAACGCATAGGCCTAGCTAGAGGTACTCAGAAGAAAGTGAAACATTAATTTTAATACCTACATAATTTACTAGCCGCCAGTATTCTTCGCATCGGGTATTTAATTTTGCTTATTTTTTATTTTTAGATACGTACATCTTCTTGTATATCAAGTTGCTTGTACCTAGTTGTAATATTTGCATTTTTATGGTGGTTTCTTCTTTAGTAGATTTTTTTCTTCTTTGTTTTTTAATGTAGAGGTATACGATGACGGTACTTACTCGTACATATTTATGTATCCAAGTCAAGTTGTAGCATTTTCTTACAATAATATGGAAGGCGAGGTTTTATTAAAATGAAAACTCACCGCGATACAAGAACTTCGTAGCTAAATCATGTACAACGTTTCTTGAATGCATCCTTTGATGAATTAATTATAAGTTTAAGGAAAATTCGCTAACATTCGAAAATTGTTTTACTATATTTACGCGATGTAAATACCGGAAATTAATTTCGTTTACGAGTGTATTCTAATAATATAATGCTATTCATTATTCAACTTCAATATTTTATTTATCACGTACGTATACTTTTATTCTCGGTGCAATGTATACAATATACGTATGTATTATCGTTGTTGTATTGGATGAAAAACACGCTCAGGTATACCGAAGTGTAACAACCATACGTGTTCATCGTTTTGGAAACTTTGCTAAACACCAAGCTAAGAGAGAATATAGTGTAAAGAAATTTCCTTGAAAGTTTTAAGTGTGCTGAAATTTTGCTACTAGTACCAAAAGATTACAAAGGTGTCGCTAAGAGAAGGCTTAGGGAGGGGAAGAGGTCTGACTTTAGAAAATTCTGGCCTTCTCTGGCCTACTTTAAAATTTTGCCTATTAAGTACTCGAAGTATATTTAGTTCATAGCTCATGGCAAATTTAAGATCAAAAACATCGAGAATTTTCATTTTGCTTCATGAAACTTAGAATAATGCTTTTTCGATGGGTTGGAAAAGCAACAGTGATAGGTTTACCTATTTTGCTGCTTGCTGCGCAAAATTTTTTCCCGTCAGTTATACTCAGGAGCTCTCTCAATTTTTTTGAGTTGAGCTAGAATTTGAATAAAAAAATTATGAGTGAAAATTTTATGTGTTGCTTTATTATTATATGTGAGGACTTTTTTTTTTTTAGGAATGAAAGATAGGATAAAATGCGAGTGAATCGAAAGTGAAAATTTTCTAAGAATATCAAAAGTAGAAGATCACCTTTGAAAATTATACTAATTTGATTAACTTTCTCCTTTTCAGCAGACTTGAAAATTATTATAAACTTTCATAAAGTTAGCTGTAGACACCGTGTAGTGTTGAACTAACTCGTGTGGCATTAAATAAACTATACAAACAAACATTTTTTTATACGAATTGTCGTTTTATAAAAAATTTTTTAGGGGGTTAAAGAAAGAAAGCCCTCTCCCTTAGGTGTAGGGGCGTCTCAGTTTTAGTTCATTTTCGGAAGTTGGAGGGGGTATGGAAAAAAATTGCGAAATTATGTCTAATGAACGTGATAAAAATTTGGATTTCCAACGTGTTCCTCAGCTCATCGAGTTTTGATTTGAAATTCCAAAATTTGACCACATGAGACCCAACAAAAAATTCCGCAATTTTTTTGCTTTTCAGGGGTTTCCAAATTTTGTTTAAAAATGGAAAAAATCAATTATTTAAACTTTTTTTAAGATAATGAAGTGAAAATACGAAATCTCATAATTTTTTATTACATAATAAATGAAATGAATAGGAAATGGGTATGGGTCAAGTTAGAGATGTCAAATTTTTACCCCGTTCTTTTGACGTCGTTTCGCAAATTTTTTGCATATCACCCCCCTCCCACTGCAACTTTTGAAAAAAAATAAAAATTGAAACGTCGTAAGGTGTGCTTACCAGTTCTCACAAGTCTCTTCTCAATGCCTAAGTATTTTAATTTGTATTTTATACCGAGACAAAAATTTACGAAACACTTCGGGAACGGGGAAGGGGGAGTTTAGAAGATTTATAAATATATATGCTAGGTGAAGCGAGGGTAAAAATTTTACAATATTTTAGGGATAAAGGTAAAAAAATCACTTTTTCAGCGTAGAAAATTTTTAATAAAGGCTGTGCTTTTTCACTTATTTGAAAAAAAATCCTGAAGTTGAACTTATGAGAAAATATTGAAACAAAAACTGCAAAATTGGTGCGCCTAAAAATTATACACTATTTGCACGAATCTCCCTCCCCCTCCTGGTAAAACTACCATCGCCTGTTACCCGTTCTGTGCCTTGCCAATTTCTAATCCTAAGCATATCGCTACAAAATTAAGTAAATGAACTATTGTGAACTGTTGGCTGAAAAAAATGGAAAATGATTGAATAAAAAAACATAACTTCAAATTAAGTATTTGTTTACTTTGATGCATATTTTTTAACCAATGGCAAAGGAGTTTAGTTGAAGAATTTTTTCAAATTTTGAGAAATCGAGATTAGAACGTTTTTAGATTAATTTTAGGTCCTCTTTGTTTTTTGTCCTTTGTAATTTACGCGATTAGACTAGGTATTTTTAAAATATGTCCTGTAATTTTATTTATAGTCATTAGTGTGAGATTGACGTACCTTTATGGTTAACCAACAGGTACAATTACTTAAGAATTCTTGTTCTCGTACCTATTATGAAGTCTAATGTTTTTTTCTTTAAAAATTATTACAATTGTGTTTACTATTTTTCTTAAAAAATGTGGATTAAAACATTATTCACTCAATTCTTATTGTTACCAGAAGAACGATGTTTTTCCAAACGTCTTTTCTTTCTTTTTTTTCATTTTGCAATTTTCGAACTCTTATTTGTTTTTAAAAGGGAGAAAGAGGGTGTGGAGGGTGTATGATGAATAAAATTATATGACTTATTTGAAAAGTGACGTACGAAAATGATGCAAAAATAAAGTAAAAATAGAACGAAGTTTATTTTTCTCATTCACTAGATGTCTATTACCTATTACCCTAGATTACGAATACGGCAAGAAAATTTTCGTCCAAGATTTTCGTTGTGAATAAGGGGAGATCAAGCTCCCTAGGAAAATCGATCAAAAAACCACATATTCAGAGCTGTGAGGGGGTGAAATGGGACTGAAAAGTCGAGGCCCCCAAAAGGCACATCTACAACACCACTAAATGTACATACCAAATTTCAGCTTCCTAGCTCTATTTGGAGGAGAATGTGGAGAACGAACTCAAAAAACTGAAAAAATGAGAAAACCTGATTAAAAAACCACATTTTAGGCCTGTAAGGGGGTGCAACGGAACTGAAAAGTCGGAATCTCTAAAAGGCACATCTGGGGTCCCTACTGAATGTACATACCAAATTTCAACTTCTTAGCTTAATTCGGTGGGGAGATAGGGGAGGAGCAGCTCATTTTCAAGATCAAAAAGAGGGAAAACCTCCAAATGTCCCCTCCTAACTCACTTAGGAAGTTGATTTTTGGATGTGTTATACAACTTCTGATTCTCTATCAATTGGCTTAAAAAAAGGGAATTTTTGCATTTTTGACCTCTCAGCACCCCCTCCCCTAAAATGGGACAAAATGGAATTTTGACCCAAGGTCATCCCCACTCATATATATCTAATCTGCAGCCAAACTGAGCTGATTGATCGAATAGAAGCGATTTTGGTCAGTATCAAGCAAAGTAAAGAATTTTAAATGTTGGGGAAAAAATAAAAAAAATAAATAAAAATAAATATCTGTCATGGCCAAAAATTATCTTAATGGTCTTCTAGGACCCCAAAACGGATTCTGTTAGTATGACGTATAAATTATTCTTCTTCTTCCTAGCCTCCTTCGATTTATTTTTTCAAGCATCGAAGTATTGAAATTCTGAACAGCGTGGTCATGATCTTCTTTACATTTCTTTCCTTTCTGCATATGTAATTTAAATGTGATTCTTTTTTTATCCAATCGGGTGTAATTTTTTCTCCTTACCGTCCGCCCTTCCTTACCCTGCTAGATCTTTCAGCATCCAGACACCTGTTGAGAATTTTTTTCAGGTTGATGACGCCTTTGCATAAAATACTTATACGTGATTACTCATACAATCGGGTGAAAAGAGCTATTTAATCGTACTCTCTACTTATCGAATAATTCGCCAAGATGTGAATTTTTCCAATAATATTGAAAAGATACGGTACGAAGAGGCGTTTATTATAATAATTCTCGTAATCTGCGATTGAAAATGCGGTATTAAATGGAAGGGCCGAACACGCAGGTCAGATCATTCTGCGGTTTTCTGACTGCAAGCTGTACCGAAGGCATGTTTTTTATTCATTTTTTTTTTTTTTCTTCGACTCGTAAATACATATACACAGTGTACCTACCTTTTGTATGAGAACCGGTGCATTTCTCGGAATTACGTCATGATTTCTTGATACGCATAGTATAGTATGGTACACACATACGTGTATAATAATCGTGCTAAACAAAGTTAATTATTAATGCATTATTAGATGTCGAATGTATTCAAAGAAACGATTCGTTTCAAACCAACGTATAGGTAGGTATATAGAGTAGAGTAGGTATATTAGGTATACAACTTGATCGTATAATTTCACATTTCATATGTATTGAAAACCCGTTATTCTGTAAGTTATTATTGTTCGGTATAAACGATGCAATGACCTTGATGCTGGAAAAACTCGATCATTGTCAGAGGTCATAGTCGTAGTCTCAGTAGTCGCGCAACGTCGAGTATTTCGGTGAGGAGGAAAATTCGATACGCGGATAATTAGACTAAATGTAATTTGTCTGCGCCAGTATTACACGCTAAATAGGGATAGGTTTTTCCGGCGTTGTATTTTTCATCTGCGATAAAAGGAAATTTATCTCGCCCTTGGTGTCTGCAATAATTTAGTTGATTGTATGCAGTACACCTAAAGTAATACACCCTCTCCCCTCCTCTCACCCCGGTACTTATCTACTAACTTTTTTTTTTTTTTTACATAATATTCTTCGCGCAATAGCTGAGAAAATCAAGACCAATTTGAATTCAACGATTTGGAAACTTGGTAAAACGACCGCGAGCGACTCGACCGTCTTCTTAAAGGTTATTTTTTGTAATACACTACATTTGTGTACAACATTGTGTTATAGCTGTGAGCATTAATTCGTACTGTGTACGTTTGTCTACGTATACTGGGTAGAGGTACTTGCAAAATTTCACGTAATTATTGACCAGTAGCGAAGAACTGATGGGTTAGGTTTACGAAACTCATTTGGTATTGTTTAAT
This sequence comes from Ferrisia virgata, assembly GCA_900060175.1. NCBI lineage: Eukaryota > Metazoa > Arthropoda > Insecta > Hemiptera > Pseudococcidae > Ferrisia > Ferrisia virgata. Next base: position 11,553 of record FIZR01020675.1, on the reverse strand, counting down.
CTTGCGGTTTACCTAGCTATTGTTTCATGTGCAGGTCGGTGCGATCTGTGATGCTCGTTAAGTGATGAGTATGTAATGTACTTTACGCTAACCTTATGGTGCGGCGTGTATGTGGTGATATTTGATGAAAGCGCAAATAATGTTTGAAAAACGTTAACGTAATGTGCACTTAGATACGAACGTAATGATGTACATGTACTTACATTTAAAAATAAAAAACAAAAAAAAGAATACTTACGTATATTACGTAAAGAATTTAACCATTTTTGTTGATATTTCAGGTACGGAGGTTAGAAGGCATTTGGTGGCCACGAATAGTTCCGAAATACCTACCAAAATTTCGGTAAGTAGTAGTTTGATGTTTTTATCATGTTACAATGATAATGATTCGCTAATGGCTTTAATTCAAACGTAATATTTGTATAGCAAAGTGGATCTATTAAAAAGTCATTGAGTGGCGCCTAATCATTCAGCACATCGTCATCATTTCGTATTAAAGAAATATCTTCTTTAACATTCTGAAAAATACCCACGTGTAATTTTTCATTTACCAGGTATCGGAGCCTTATATTTTTTCATAAGGCTCCGGTTCCGGACTCCAAGATTTTAATTTACAAGGCTCTGGTTTCGGAGCCTAAGATTTCGTTTCTGAAGACTCCAGTTCCCTAGCCCACGAGTCCAAGATGCATACTTATAATACGATTACCTATTCACAGATATTTCTTTTATTTAAATTTATATTATTTAAATATTAAAATAAAGTAAGGTGCCCAATTTCTACACTTCATTTGTAATGCTGAATTATCTAGTCGTTTAATTAAGTCAGGCAGAATCATCCAGGCTTTAATTTTAGTTTCCGCGGAAAGTTTGCAGTTTTTCACCTTTATCTGTTGGGGAAGGGGTGTAAAAAATTTTCATAGAACAATTTTTTTAAGGGAATTGAATTACTTTTCTAATAGTATATTTATTTTTTAGATTTTACTGGACCATAAGTTTTTAAACAAGGAAACTGAATAACTTTGTTTTCAATTTGTTCAGATTTTTTCAAACTAGAAAACTATACATGATTGGAAAAGGCCTGAAAGAGCATGAAAAATGCTACGTTTCGTTCACTAGCAATACTGCGTTAGCTATTATCGTTTTTAAGATAATGTAATTCAGAAGTTCAACTTGATTTATTTCAAGAACGATAATAGCTATAAGTAAATATACCATTACCATTGGAGGGATAATTCAGTTCTCTTAAAAAAAAGCTGTTCTATGAAAATTTTTGTGAACCACTCCTACGAAAAGGTATGAGTGAAAAACTGCAAAGTTCTCACATAAACAGCCAACTTAATATTGCCAGATTTAGTATATCTGCTTGTGATAAAGTTGGCCATGATTTAATTGATAATGGAAGACAATGATTTGTTTACATTCGGGCTATGGGTTTAGGCCAGAGAAAATGAGAAATACTACCCGTGTAAATTTATATTTTCTCTATTGTGCTCAGCTTTAGAGCCCGGCTGTACCCCTCTAAAATATTAGGCTCCAGCCAACCTCCAGCTTCGAAGCCAGGCTCCATCGCTTTAGAATAAAATGCTCCGATTTCGGAACCGAGCTCCGAAGGCTCCTGGTTCTAGACTCCGGAGCCGATCATATGCCTTGTACATTTCACGTTTAGTCAGCCTCTTCAGGTTTTAACTCGCGATCAAAATTCACGTAAAACGGAAAATGTATACGTTTTAATTATAATTTTTCGTGTATAGAGTTCCATGGTTGTATAATAAAGGAACCAATTATATTAAAAAAAAAGTTTGTATTGTTGAAAAATATAAAAAATAAACCTATTCTTTTCTGCTTGGTCAAGGCAGACAGACCTTCTACAACGTTGAGAGATGAACATTTTCGTTTTTTACTTTTTTCAGCCCTTTCTTAAGTCCACATACCAAATCTCAACTTCTTAGCTCAATTTGGTGGTGAGGTAGGAGAGAAAGAGTTTTTTCAAGGTCAAAAAGGGAGGGGGCTTCACATTTCTCTTCCTAATTGACCTAGAAGGATGATTTTTGGATATGCCATCTAGTAATTGGCTCAAAAAGGAATCATTTTTGTGTTTTGAAATCGATCCCCCTTTGTGGTTTTCCTTGAGGAATTTTCTGAAGTTCAAATTCATACAGGGCAATAAAAAATGTATTTTGGCGGAGGTTTACATTTATTTTTTTTCTCCGCGAATTTTCGACCGATTGTTCTCAAACTTGGTATGAATATAAAGGTACTTGAGAGAAAGTATTGTGGAATTTTTTCAGATTTTTCGGACCCTAGATATGACCTTTAAATGAACTTTGAAAACTTTGTAGAGGCTTGTAAGATTCTCTTTTTAGCTAGAAACTCGAAAAAATTTTCTCGAGCTATTAGGAGTGTTTTACATCTCCTATATTTTTTTAAAATTTTCTGGAATGGTGGCTCCTTCTACATCTCTTGGAGATACGGCTTTTTCTATAGTCCTCAAAAATAGAAATAGATAAACTAAGCACAGTGAATTTGCTCGATGGAATTTTTACATGATACTTTGGTAAATGCTAATTGATCGGTTTGCGTAACTTTTTGGTATGTTGTATCTTACTTGGAAAAAATCAACACCCCCTCCCCTCCCCTCTTCACCTTGATTACCTTCAAAATGATTTTTTGAAATTTTATTAGTTTTTTTAAAAGATAGATGCTGGTTTGGTATAATTTTGAAACTATGCTTTTTAGATGCGCCCCTGACCCCTTTATTACTATTTTTTTCAGAATTTAATTTCATAAGCGTCGTGATAAAAATTTGAAAAACTCGAATTAAGGAGGATCAAACAGAGCTATAATGGAAAAATCTGCTTTTATCGTAATTTTTTTAGTATTCGTCATAATTGTAGCTAGTAAGAGTAGAAAATCATAACCGATAAGCAAAATATCTGTAATGGCTCCTGATGGTTCATAGACTCCCTCACCGTCATTTTTATATCGTAGACGTACCCTATGATATTAGTATTGTATTCGCATGAATCGAACTTCATGAGCACAAATATAAAATCAGATTTTCAGTTTGACCCGTATAAGTACCTCATCCTGAATTGTAATCTATTCAGAGTATGTGTAAAATTGGTATTCTGCTCTGTTTTACATATTCGATACTTACATATTATGAGATAGTCTATAGGTGTGTGTGTGTGTGTGTGTCGAAGAAAGGGAAATGATAATTTTATTTCGTATTCATGCAAAGCTGTTATGTCTCAGCTCGACAGTGGCGTTTATTTTTTTTTCCATTGTTTATCGACTCTGAAAGTACGTAAACATAACAATTGAGAGTATTTCGCGTTTATATGGATTGTTCGTTTGTTGTTGTAATTCAGCAGAATAATGCGGTTCATCTTGATGGCGATATAGGTTTTACTTTATACGCGAGAGTATCATCCCACTTACGTTTACGTATACAAGTGTGCTTTCGGTAATGAAATTGGGGTTGAAAGTGTATAGTATACATGTATAGTATATCTCTATTACCTATACTATCCTGCAGTCTAAATGAAGTACTAATGTTAATGTTTTAGTTAATGACCGGCTATTAGCACCCTTATGTGTGTTTACATCTGCTTTGTAACTTGTACTTTTTCTAACCAATTTTTTTGATGTAGAAAAAAGAAATGAAACGAATATGCGATGAAATATACTCACTCGTTGATGAAAATGAAATTTTACACGTGTGTGAGTGTAAAAGTGTATTTCGATGATTTTTCGAGACAATTTTAACTGAAATATATCTAAGGAGAAAGGCAATGTGTACAAAAAGTATTTCATAGGGTTCAAGAGATTCTTAAATTCTATTTTAAGCATTATTTTTTCGGCCTATGCGATGCGCTTGTTTCCTACTGTCATGGAAATTTACGTTCATTTTCTTAAAAAATTGATTTTTATATTGTATTTAATTTTTTCTGATTTTCTCGAAGAATTCAGAGGGTATTTTTTTAAATTCTAGAAGTTAGATCTAGATCTTTTTCTCATAATGCAGTAGAAGTATCTATGTACACGGACAAAATGGTTAGGAAAGATAATTTTGGCTCATTGTGCTAAAGAAATTGTGATATGAAACCTATCCAAAATCGTCAAAAATCATGTTTAACCTTCCTGAATTCAAACCCGACAAAATTTTTTCCAAAAAAATCAATGATTAAAGAATACGAGGTATTTCGATTGAATACGTCATATTTAGTGGCCAGAACACGATTTTTTAAAAGCACAAGCAAATCTATGTACTTTAATTCGTTAAACTCCATTCTTGAAAGGCAACTCGCTCGAAGACAGTTGAAGCATACGAAACTAGATGGTCTGAATGTAGCAGAACACAATACACCTAATTTTCCATCAATTCATTGATGTTGATTTCACAAATAATTTTGAATTTTGGGCGCCTTAAAATTTTCGTACCCCATTGTGCATTCCAGACTCGTATTAAATCCGTATGCTAAATTCCAACCCCTATTTAAGACCACAACGGGGGGAGAGAGGGGAAATCTTAACTTTTTTCAGGTCAGAAATCTGATTTTTAAATGTGTTGTACCACATTTGATCCTGTATAGTTCGTCTCAGTGATAAATAACTTGTTATTTTTGCGCTTCGCTAGCCTCTTTCCAAATTTCAAAGTCGACTCAATTTTGACTTTAATGTCAATTCTAATCTTTGGCATCCGATCTGCCTCCAATCTAAGCCAAATAGGCGAATTCGAGTAATTTTGGTCTACATTGAATTGAGTAAATGATTTTAGGGGAGGAGGATGTGATGATACAAGTAAATATTCAACAAGCTCAAAAAAGTTCTTATTGGCTTCCTAGGACCCTACAAGGAATTTTGTCCTGACCGGAAGAAGGGGTAATGGAATAGATGGAGTTGTTGGGAGGATGGATTACTCTTCGTAGATTAGGTGAATCAACGCACCACCGACTAATTTTAAAATTGTTGTAGCTTGGGTTCTTACACGCCAGTTATCATTATCAATGGTACTGCTGAGGTCCTTACGAAAAATCGTTGTATAAAAAATGAAGTTTCAACTTCATCAATTGAAGCTGTAAAAAGGAAATTAAAATAATTGAAGATGTTCGCCAAGCCATGCACGTATCAGATATTACTTTCATATTCATTTATGATATTAGCTAATTTCAAACGCGAAATTTCATTGCCCTTCGCTAGGTCACTTATTTCTGCCACGTTGTTGCCATTGAAGATATTCTTATCTGATGAGAAGTTCACAGTATGAGTACTTGCTCCAGCACCTGTTACCGTTCGGTGAAAAGGAGTCTGGAGAACTTGACTAGGCATTTATTTAAGGTTATCACATGAGATCTATATTACGTACCTTTTGGTGTCAATGTTCTGCAGTTAAAGAAAACTTCCTTCAGTTAAGGTTATCGTCATTCTACGCTACAGGTTATTTTAGTATGGCTAAGCTATTACATATTTCAAGCCAAGGAAACAATATCATCGGTACCTTACCTATTACGACTACGATACGATGCGATGGCCGAAATGAATGACATATTCATCTTGTTGGCATTTATCTAGACGAGTGTCGTATCACAAGTAGGTAGGTCCAGGTACCAGGTAAAGTACCCATGAGTCTATCTATCTACTGTACTATTAAGTAGTATATAAAAGAAGATGGAGCGCGGTACGTAGTACCTAATTAACGCCTTTACAAACACGTTTCTCATATTAGCTCTCTCACAATGCGAATAAATCTGACAATGAATCATGCGATAATCGAGCGCGCTAGCCACACGAGGATGTTGCGATACGATGATGTCGACTCCTTAGAATGTATAAGTACATTTATAATTTTTCATAACGACTTATGTTCTTCTTTACCTTGACAATTGAGATTTGATAGACGATCCGCGCGAAGGTAATATCCATGCTATTATTCGGTATATGTAATTGTATTTACGTGTAGAATCTTTGCCAATGCTGATGGTCGCCTTCGTCGCGCTTTTCAAAGATTCGCACGCCGACCAACATCGACGGACGTCGTTTCAATTAATTATACGCTTTGATCGATTGATGAAAAGCTACTGGAATACATATGTGGATCTATACATTATATGCCCGCATACTACATGATATACGATTTTAACGTTTTTATTCTTCGCCAAAATTAATTTTTTGCAACGAATTGTGTCGACCTTCCTCCCCCCCCCTTTCACGCTCCCAACCCAAAGATATATTTTTAGGTTCCTTACAAAATCCAACGTATAAAATTTCAACCACTTATTTCAGCTTGGAAAAGAGATATGCGAGAAGTGGTCCTTTTTTCAAGTCCAAAAAGGGCACAAACTAGAACTCAATTTGAAGGGAAATTATGCGAGGAACGGAATCAAAAAGTAAGGAAAACGACCAAAAAACAGCGTAAGAAGCTGAAAGCCTCAAAAGTCGCATCTATGGCCCTTACTGAGTCTACATACCTAATTTCAACTTCGTAGCTGAATTTGGAGGAGAAATAGGGAAAGAACAGCCTGTTTTCATGGTCAAAAGGCGGAAAAACCCTCATATCTCCCCTCATAATTGACCTAGGAGGTTGATTTTTGGGTATGGTGTACAACTTTGGATTCTCTGTCGACTTGTTTGAAAAAAAAAAAAAATTTGCGCTTTGGCCCCTCTGCACCCCCAACCCCAAATTTGGGCATATCTGTATTCTTGACCCAAGGTCATCCGCACTTATATATATATATATATATATATTCCACCGTCAAACTGAGCCGATGGATCGAGTTGGAGCGATTTTAGTCTGTATCGAGCAGAGTAACTGATTTTAGTGTGGGGGGGGGAGACCAAAAAGCCACATTTCAAAGGGCTGTGAAGGCGTACAGTGAGGCTGAAAAGTCGAAACCATCGAACAGCATATCTAGACCTTCTAATAAATGTACATATCAATTTTCAATTTTCTAGCTCAATTTGGAGGGGAGTTATGTGAGGAACAAACTCGTAAAATGAGAAAAACCTATCAAAAAACCACTTTTTTGGGGCTGGAAGGGAATACAATGGAGCTGAAATGTTGGAACCACCAAAAGGCACATATAGGGTCCCAACTAAATGTACATACCAAATTTCAACTTCCTAGCTCAATTTGACGAAGAGATAGGGGAGGAACAGCCCTTTTTCAAGGTCAAAGGGGGGATCTCCATATGTCCCCTCCTCATTGACTTAGGAGGTTGATTTTTGGATATGTTATACAACTTTGGATACTCTATCAATTGGCTTAAAAAGGGGAAGTTTTTGGATTTTTAACCCCTCAGCATCCCCTCCCCTAAACTGGGGTACAACTGAATTTGTACCCAAGTTCATCCTTACTCATATATATCTAATCCTCCGCCAAACTAAGCCGATTGATCTAATTGGAACGATTTTTAATCTGTATTGAGAAGAGTAAATGATTTTAGTGTGAGGGGAGAGACCAAAAAGCCACTTTTCAAAGGGCTGTGAAGGGGTACTGTGAGGCTGAAAAGTTGAAACCGCCAAACAGCATATCTAGACCCTCTAATAAATGTACGTACAAATTTTCAATTTCCTAGGCCAACTTTAATGGGAAGGAACAGCCCCTTTTCAAGGTCAAACTCTCTCATCCTCCCTCCCCCCCCCTCCAGATTGACCTGGGAGTCTGATTTTTGGATATGTTATACAGCTTTAGATTCTCTATCGATTGGTTCAAAAGGGAACAATTTTTACGTTTTTAACCCCTCAGCACCCTCTCCCCCAAATTTGAGCATATCTGAATTTGATCCAAGATCATCCCCACTTATATATATATATATATACCTGATCCGCCGTCAAACTGAGCCGATTGACCAAATTGGAGAGATTTTGTTTACTATCGAGAAGAGAAAATATTTTAGTATGGTCGTAATGGTCTTATAAGACTCCAAAACGGATTTTATTGGTGTTACTCACTTATTCGCCTTAGTTCAATAGACTGTAATAGCCTGGTTTTCATTGACAATATGACATAGAAAATCAGACTAATAAGTCACCTCAAAAAAATGGTTATATTTTTGGTTTTGCATTTTTCAAAAATATTTTCATTTCCTGTAGCGGTGCATCAAGTCGATCCACGTAGGTAATTTTTTGCGTTCATCTTGCAAACTATCGATCCGTATAATCTTTTTTGTTCACTTTACTCATCACTATTTCTATACTGCTTCAATTTTTGTATCAAGTGCGTTTGTCAGTATACAAGTATATTGCATTGGTTACTCCTTTGTGGGTAGTAAGTAAGCGACTCCCTGAACCGTTCTGTTCTGGACGTTTCTGGATGACCAGTCCCTTGTCAGACTTGGCTATCTACGTTAAACGATAGCTCGTATCGAAAAATCAAAGCGTATTTTATCCAGTGAAATGGGGAAACTATGTAGTGCAAAATTTGCAATTTTATCGCAAATCGTACGGTTTTTTGGGAAGTACAATCGAGCCGAACCGAGCCCTGAACCCATGCAGAGTTTCGTTATGCGTAGGCTATCTTCTTAAGATTTTGAGACACACCACGAAAGCAAATCGAATCAGTGTTCTTTCAGATGTCAATTTACGCGGGATATTTTTGACAGCTTATAAATTCTCTTTTTATATTTGATCGAAGTATAAACCTCGTACAACGTTCGCTACCCAACTTAATACCCATATTATCTCTACCTTAGCAACTCTAAACGTGTTGTCAGAAATTCGCCTATGTATAATAGCGCCGTTATATCCGACAAGACCCACAAGACGAACCGAACGAGCGAACGTCTTGTTTATCGCGTGCAAATCACTGTGTATTATATTTAAACCTCGGCCTATTATCCGATCACGTATGGTCATCTATGTCTCAGCGTGATAGGAAATTTATATTATAGTACGTCTAACTATACATGTGTAGTTGTGTACTCGGGTACATAGTGTAGCATAGTGCCAACCCGTTATCGCATGCTTCTAAATATTATTTCGATTTCAAAGAAAGCTGGCAAAAAAAAATTTCCATCCGTATGATGCAAATTCCCATAATTTAATAGTTTTTCGTGATTTCTGTCTTTTTTTTTCCATTCTACTTAGGTATATATATACGCTAATAAAAACTTACGATATAGCTAGTAGTGTATACGGTTAAGGTCGGTCGTTCACCTGTACCATGGTGACTTCAACCTTGATTATAAAACGAATACGTAAGCTCATTTACGGTTACATAGCGTACTGTATAGTATGAAGTTTTATATTCAGAGTATTTTTTTTATACGTGTATCTGTATTTATACGTTTTTTGTGATTGTCTAAGTACATATAGAATTGTATATGTAGGTATTGCCATGTACGTAATAGTATTCGCATCATTTGTTAATTTAATCGTCAAATTTTTCTTCTGTGGCGATGTGTCTGTTGTACCTTTTTGTGAGGCTCACGATTTCCTACGGTCCAGCATGATAATTAAATGGTAATTCGTCGTGTATGTGCGAGCTAGAAAACCATCAATGTTCTTACTGTCTGTAGGTCTAGGTGCTCGCCAATCATTGAACAGTACTGGCCACAGCTAAACTATCCGTATAGTCAAAGAACGATGTACTTTTATTCGCCACGGATAGTTATGCTCTTGCAAGTACCTTACCTGCAGCTGATTCGATTAGACGAATGTTTTTGGCATTTTTCAATTTTTTTTTTTTTTTTTTCACAACGATATCGTTTATCTTTACGGTGGTCGAATAATTTAAGGTTAATGATTTGATGTGTGCGGGCGTGTTAATATGTGGTTGTTATGTTTGACTAGGGAGGAGAGCAGTGCGCTCTGCGCTGCACATCTTTTTATCGAGGTGAATGTCAGCAGGTAATTGCTTATTCGAATCTTTAACTCGGATGGTTACGTAATTTTCCATTTATGTTGGATAATTTGAAATTGTAGACGTGCGAGCAGTTGAGTGTGGAAAATTGTTATGATATGTATCAAAATGTATGTAGTATGTTTATGTACTGAGATAAACGTTTATATGTGTTATTGCTCGCCGAATCGTTTGCTGCTCACGTCAAAGGGAGGTCTAGCTTGGCAAGTTATGGGGCTTGCAACTGTGAGAAGATGTGCAGTGTCCAATTTACGATGATTACGTAAACGTATTCAATTTGTTCCGTTCTATTGTTCGATATCGGTACTGTAGCTTTGTAGACGATGGCCGCTAGTCTCGTTTAGAAGATTTATTTTCAGGTGTAGAAAGTATCGCAAGAAATTTTAGCACCGTACTTCAAAACAGTGCGGTGTTTATGTTAAAAAAATACGCGAATTAGAATCGATTTTTGAAAAAGCACCATCTTTCGTGATTAAATAGTTCAGTCGAATAAAGTCCTAGCCTGGATAAAACTCACCAGCAAACTGAATTTTAAGTTATGTGTCTATTATCCAGCCATAGACGTCATATATAGCTAAGAAAAGACATCGGCATAGATGTGTGGTACTAGCTGATGCGAGTTCAATGGTACCGCTCGAAGCCCTCCTTTTCTCCATAAGTAGCCCTGTAAAGCTGCCTGAAAATATATCAAATGAGCAATTTTGAAATTTCGATTCAATTAGTGATTTAAGTGGCGAACCTCGTAGACGAAAATTTTTCCTAGAAATTTTGTAATATACACATTTTGGCCATCTTCATTATTGAAGGGGCAACATTCGTTTGAATTTACCAAGCTACTTCGAATAGGTGTATTTTTAAATGTCGATATTTTCGATACGATATTCAAAAATATCGATACTTTTGGAAAAGAAGTTAAAAACGAAAAAAGTACGATTTATTGTTGAAAAAAATTCAAATGTTACTCTTGACCAACTTCGGTTAGTAACTAAAAATCAAGGTATCCGAGCCTAATTTTGGGTTCCGACCACGCCGTAGGATCCAGGCTCTACTTTTCATTTTTTTGGGGGGAATTGCAGGGCTCAAGAGTGTAAATTGCAGTCTCCGATAGTGTCGGATTTCGCTTCATAAGGAAACAATTATGTGGTCGGAGCCGAATTGAGGACTTCCACGCCTTGCTAAAAATTAATATTTATTGTAATCGTTACAATCGAAAAACTTTTTTTTTATGGAATGCTTCAACAACTTGGTTGTATACACTCCTTATGTAAGAGGAAGGGTCAGCGAATCAGATTGAATTTGTGAAGCTTAGTTTTTTTATTAGAGAAGTGAATTTGTTAATTTCATTTGGGTCATCCGGAATTTGAGGGAGGTCTGGTTAAATTTTAAGTTCTATTCGAATGTTATGTAAAGCTGGGCATTGGAATAGTAGATGTTGAACAGTGAGAGTGATGGAGTTGTAGTATTGACAGGTTGGGGGGACAGATTTTTGATAAGGATAGTTGTGAGTTAATTTAGTGTGTCCTATTCTAAGTCGTGTATGATACCTTCTTTTCTGTTCAGTTGTTTCAAATGTTTCCACGGTGTTTTAAGTTTTTTGTGCTGAAATATTTTGTTTGTTGTTTGGGTGGACCAAGAACGTTGCCAATCTGCATAGGATAGCTGTGTGAAAAATGTTTTGATATCATTAGAGA